>JAOPHQ010000068.1:15000-94817 GCA_030340625.1 Merluccius polli | reverse complement strand
CCCCCCCCCCCCCCCCCCCCCCCCCCCCCCCCCCCCCCCCCCCCCCCCCCCCCCCCCAAAAAAAGAGAATAAACGACGGCAGCTGAAGAATATGTTTTTTTTTCTTCCCCTCCTTAAAGTCACCTATAGAAAACATGTTAACCTCTCACTGCATGTCGTCATCATCCAACAAGTCTCCACATTTTCTGCAGGGACCAGAAACAAAAACACACAAACAACACACAAGATGACATTGTCATAAAGCTATCATAAGGCCGTCAGGGGTTGGCGGACATCGGTGTGCTTCAACAACGTGGCACGCAAGCCCTTTTTCCATAAAGTGGCCTAATAGGTCGGTGGGGTCCAAGGAGTTATAAAAGTGAAAAGGACCGCCCCCTCTTGCCCTTCCTGTTTTGTGAGGTCAAATGTGAACAGGGGGAACTGTACCAGCATGCACACCAACACCACATCGTCCCCTTCAGACCTTCAAACTGCTGGGCCAGCATGGAGAAGGTGTTTTTGTTTCCAATCTATTGTGCCATTTAGTTCTGTGCATCCGACATTACATATGTGTGCATTATTCACACATGACTACACACCACCTGTCATGCTGGCCGTATTTAAATTGCTGCCCATTATTGTTGAAATAGGATATGATTGTATAGCAGAGACAAGGGACTTCACGAGACAAATCAAAACAATAAGGGTATTCCAACTTTGAGGTTGAAATTGAACACACATTAGTGAAACTTGTGCACGTTAAATGGCTCCCTGTTGGTTTAAAGGTGGTAAAGTCCATCTGTGTTTTTAAGATTGGTTCATGGTCTTTGTCCAAAGTATTTTCCTGGTTAGTTTCGTCTACTCAGGCATTCCCATCATCATACTTCTTTCTTTTTTTGTATTTGCTCGTTGGCAGTATAGGCCTATATCTGAAGTGTAACTCACAGAATCTACAGACACATACAAACTCTTTTCAGATAATTTAAAGCATTTTTGCAAACAAAAACAGGACCTGCCATGAAAGACGAGCACTAAAAGATGACAATTGTCTGTTGTTTTATTTTTTTGTTTGTTTCATTGCATGCAACTGTGGGCTCAATGATCCAGAAGAACTATGTTGTGCTACTGAAACGCTTTGCTTTTGGAATAAGCTGTCTAGAGTCAGACAAGCTGTCTGTTAAAATTGGCACGTTGCTATAATTTGGCCTTATCCCGATGTGAGATGGTCCCCCATTTATACAACAGCAGCAACAACAACAACAACAACAACATAGAGCTGTTTTAAAGTACGGAATAGAACTGGTTATTTTGCCTGAGGATTTACCTTGTACTTGAATCTACTGAGAGGCAGAGTGGCTTGATGTGTTACTTTGTGTGGCATTGTGGTAGTATAGAGGAAAAAATGGTGACACCATTTTATTTGGCATACATGCTGGTTTTGCATTTGATATGAAATATTTGCTATTTCAATATTACATTTTAGTTTTTAAGGCTCAGTATATATAAATATAAACCAAGGGATTGGGGGTCTCTCAACTGAACACAACAAAAACCTACACATCTCTTCTGTGAGGAAGTTAAACCTGTCTCCTCCTACCCTTCCGCCTCGTTCTTCCCAACTGGGCCTTGTAAACCGTACCCTCAGTGATCCTGCAGCGACGGTCTTCACTGAAGCTGTGTCGCATATGGCGAGAAGCCAGAGCTGTTTGATGTACGCTTGGCCCCCAGGGACAGAGATCACACTACATTATAAAACTCACATTTGCAGGGGGAAAAAAGAAAAAAGGAGACGGCATGGTAGGAGGAATCGGTTCAGACCAGTAAAGGTCTCAAACCTGCTGTTTCTAAATCAACACAAGCCCCGAGGATGAAAGTCTGCCTCTGTTTATTCATTCCCTCTGGATAAAAATAAAATCGACAGAAATAAATCAATAGAATAAATGCATAAATAAGCAACAACACATTTCATGGAATTCCATTTTAAAAAACGTTTCTTTCTAGTTCATGAAAAAAATATATTTTTTTAAAATGTATTTTTATTTCGTTGTGCACTGTATTTAAGATATATGTTGATATATCTTTGCCATTGAAGAAGTCAAAATGAACCTCCTTGTCATTGGCTGCCAGGTCCATCAAGAGTCCGTGCTTCCTCCAGCCTGATCGATCAGACATTATCAGTACATTAATGCCATATTTATACCTGCACTATGGTGGCCCTATAAAGTAAAGTGGTACTTTATTTGTGTCTTTTTCACCCACTTTCAATACCATGTGTAAAGGTGTCTGATTATCTTTATGTCCAACAGTGATGAACTTGATATATCAAGATTATATGTTTGCATAAATACAAAATAAAACAGCTGATGTGTGAGTGTCAAAAAGTGCAGACAATAATAAAGTGTGTACTATTCTTAGATTTTCTTCTGCACTTAAAGGCAGCTTATCATATAGTGTAGCACGTCACGTAGGCTACTCAAGTGAAGATTTCATCACTCGAGCCTGTGTTAAAAAAATACAACAACATTAAGCGAAAGCAAATAACAGCTGACAATACAACAACAATTACCCACAGCGCAACACACAACATTTGCCAAAACGCAGCATTTGTAGTGTTTCACAACGGAAGTGCTCCCGACCACTAGGGGCGCTAACAAGACAAACTTGCAAGCAGCGGTAAAAAATACCTTAAAGGACAATTCCGGCGCAAAACGAGACCATATGATCATAACACATGTCCACTGAGTTGGATCGTTCTCTGGGATCAGTTTTCATTCTAGTCGAATGGAACCAAAGTTCTCGAAAACCACTAATTAGCTTATAACGCTAGCTGTGGGGGCAGACGTTCATGTAAAATAAATTCTATACCACTAACAAGGCTCAAAATCACACCACACTTCCACGGTAGCATAATGAGGGTCCCTACATGTAAAACGAAGCATTGAGAACTTTGTAAGTGTACAGACAGTTTATTAAAAAGAAAGTTTAGAAAGCCAGTGCCTTTATGAAAACAAGCGGGCGCCATCTGAAATGACGCCTTACCGGAAATGATGCTCTCCCCCCTATTCTCCTCCGTAGTGAAACAAACTGGAGATGTTGCCAATCACTTTGGCTGTGCTCAGAATCGCATACTGATGTACAACGGCTCTCATCACATCTCCTAAAACGTTGACCTCCAAACAGGTGTCATTTAGATAAACTGACCACAGTTACTTTATCGACCGGAAAAATATTAAAACTCAAAAAAGTGACATATAAACAATTAAATTACAGCTTTTAGCTTGCTTTAAAATCTCCACTACCGCTGCCCATTGGTGCAAAATGCATTCTGGGATGCTTGGCTGTATACTTCAGTGTGAACGGTCTTCTGGTAATAGCATACTCAATCATTCATTTAGTACGTTAGTATGTGATTCTGAACACAGCCAGAGTGAGAGAGCTTGAAAATGGATGTCATTGAAAATTAAAATGGATGTCCCGAATGAATATGTTTCGCCGGAGAAGCGACAAACATCAACAAACTGAAGATTATCCTCAGTCTCTAGTTGAGCGAAGCGTTTCGACACTGACTTGTGAGTCTAGCTTTTTTTTTGCTTCGTTAATGTTGTTGTGTTACACACCTTAGGGCCACCATAATGTTTAATTAGCCCACTAGCTAGAACTGACTATCCTCGTCTACATCCACGTGAAGTCCTGCACCTCGGGGTAACATCTCACCGCCTGCTTCATGATGGTCGACTGGTCCTTTCAGCGGCATGGATTTGAATGTCTTCTCTTTTTCTTTTTTAAACGGAAACTGGATAGGTTGAACAAAAACAACTACAAGTGGTGCCACGTGAACATAATTCAGAGAAGAAATCCATGCAGGTCCACTGGTTTATTATCTGGTTATGTATTTAGACGGCCTTCACCCACGGTCAGCTATGGTACCAACTGTGGCGCTACTGACGCAAATTGAGAGCAAACCCCGAGGTATGACCAAAACAAGTTTAATTTCTTGCTTGTAATTAAGGGGGGATCATGTATATTGTAACAACTGCACTAAAAAACACATACAAGACTTCAGGTTGACCTCAAGGTGATGCATGTCAAAGTGTGTATTCTGCTTATGCTAAATACAACAATTATGATGAACAAAACGATTGATGTGTTTTACAATATAAATAGGCCTATAAATCTCTTCCTCTTTATAAAACCTTTATCTGAATTACTATTTTAGATGATGTTTTGTTTTATGCTTTTCTTTCCAAAGCCACTGAATTCAAATACATGTCGTTAAGAAGAGGTTAGGCATCTATAGGACGCTGCTCGAACCCAGCACCTTTCAGCTGGGAGTCCAACACCCTAGCCAGTAGACACTGACTATTATTATCATGGATCAGACCACACTCACAACCTTATATTAAGTTTATAGAGTGGAAGTCACAAACCTGAGGAAAATTGAGTTTTGAAATGAATCATGCTCACATGATTGTGTAGGCTTTTATTGAGTCCAATGAGACTCTCGTGGCTGTAATTTGTGACATAAACCACATTCATCCACACAAGGCTATTACACAGCTAAAATGGTAAGTCTTGTTCTTGTTATTCAAAATAAAAGGGTGTATTGTAGCATTCAGCCATTATAACATGCAGCAATAATAATCAGTGTAAAGATCTCTTGAAAGTCAACGTAAGGAACTCTGAACTTTGCTCAACATCACCATCTAGTGTTTTCTGTATCCGGTGCCACGCTTTAGGCTACAATATATAGATATTCAAAGATATTTAGATATTTGTATTGATCTATATAATGATAAAGGAACATTCTGTTTCATTTTTAAGTAAAGTGGGACTTTATTTGTGTCTTTTCACCCACTTTCAATACCATGTGTAAAGGTGTCTGATTATCTTTATGTCATAACAGTGATGAACTTGATATATGAAGATAATATTTTTGTATAAATACAAAAAAACAGCTGACCACAAATGTGTGAGTGTCAAAAAGTGCAGACAATAATAAAGTGTGTACTATTCTTAGATTTTCTTCTGCACTTAAAGGCAGCTTATCATATAGTGTAGCACGTCACGTATAGCTACTCAAGTGAAGATTTCATCACTCAAGCACGTGTTAAAAAAACAACAACAAATTGTATCGTGAACCGTATCTCGGAAATAAACAAGATTTAGGCTACTCAAGAGAGCAGAAAACATGGACACATGGATTTCTAAGGGTCATACAGAGCCATCTTGTCCCCTTAAACAATGCGTGATTGGGGGGGGGGGGCGAAAAAGTGACTCAGGCCTTCTCGCAGCCCTGCTGCCTGGTGTTGGTCATCCGGCTGACGTCGATGCTGTTCTTGGCAAAGATGTCGGCCGCCTTCTCCAGAGCGGCGGCCGGCAGGGAGCGGCTGCGGCTCAGCACCCAGGCGAACTCCACGTGGAACAGCCGCAGGATGTCCGTGCACGAGTACACCACGGCCGTGTTCACGTAGTCGGTGGACAGGATCCAGTATGGGGTGTAGGGCAGCACTGTTGCCATTGGGGTGGGGGGGGGGGGGGGGGGGAGAGAGAAGTGGTCAAAACATACAAATAAGTTTGTATTCCATATAAATGTGTATTTGTATTCCATGTTGTATTGCAACACATTTGCACCAAACACTTCCCCCCCCAAACACACACACACATACACACACACACACACACACACACACATAAATACATATACAACTAGGCCTGCATAATAAGTTAAAATCGTCCAAAGACGTAGGCTACATTAATACATACACACTACGCAGGTACACACATACATACACTATATGGATATACACATATCATGCAGGTTCACACACTCACACACACAAACAAATAGTTGCTCTTAGCTTGTATCTTCCTTACCGTAGGAAAAGGTTATTCCCAGTTTGGCGGGGTTCTTCAGATCCTCTGTTACTCCGACGCCTTCGATTCTTCTCAATTCACCCCTTCTGTTTAATAAAAAGTAAAGTCTGTCATTCGTTCCACACAAATGATACACCATCCAATTATTTCTTCATTGTGTTTACAAAAGACACAGCAATCCCACTGGGAAACTCACAGTATCTCTGAGCTGATAATTCTAAGTGAATTATCCAGCTTTAGAGTGAAGTTAGTCTCGATGCAGCGTCCCTTTTCAAACTGGGCTGGCAGTTTGGCGATTTCAAACCATCTCCCCACAAACTGTAAGAGCAAATAAACACAGACAGTCAAGCGGTATTAAAAATGTATGCACATAGGCCTATGAGTAGGGAGCCTTAAAAAATATAACAGACGTCATCCATTAAAAATGGATGAACTATATCATTTTATTTGCTGCGTAAAAACAAATGCTCTACGGCTCTCTGTGCATTATTGATGGGGAACATGCATTCTATTTTAAGGAAATCGTTCAGTATGGTGGTGGTGGTGGTGGTAGTGGTGATGTTGGTGGTGGTGGTGGTGGTGTGGGTGGTGGTGGTGGTGTGGGTGGTGGTGGTAGTGGTGATGTTGATGGTGGTGGTGTTGGTGGTGATGTTGGTGGTAGTGGTGATGTTGATGGTGGTGTTGGTGGTGATGTTGGTGGTGGTGGTGGTGGTGGGAGTGGTGATGTTGATGGTGGTGTTGGTGGTGATGTTGGTGGTAGTGGTGGTGGTGGTGGTGGTGGTGGTGGTGGTGGTGGTGGTGGTGGTGGTGGTGGTGGTGGTGGAGGTACCTGCTTGAGGTTGAAGGCAGGCTGGGTGGTAGGCTCAGGACAGGGCCCCCAATGGGGAACCTGACCACTCACGAGTGGTAGGAGAACTGCCAGAACCAAAGCGATAGACCCGGTCATTGTGGCTGGTGCCTCTGTCATCTGAACAAGGGAAGGGTTAGCCTGTAGGATAGAAAATGTAACAGCAAACAGTCCTAATAGGACTAGCGAGAACATTGGTGTTGTTTAGTTGATTTAAGAGACTTCTGAACGTCTCCATCGTTGGGTGTTATAGTCGAAGTGTAACTGCTGTTAGCATCTTACAATCAGGTAGAGGATAATTGCAGATCATTATAAAACCACATAACATTTTTAATTTCATAGATAATAGTTGAAGAGCAGTGGCAAAAACTGAAAAATACTTTATAGAAGCCCCCGTATGACAAATAACTGTCACAAAATGATACTGTTATTAGTTTTTCACTAAAAAATAAATCCAACACATTTTGAAATAGAACTATTATCTACTCTATTTGTTATATATTTATAAATGAATATAAATATGAGAATGCCTACCTGCTGGTAAAGAGTGTTGTGACCCTTGCAGTAATCCCTGTGTGTGTAATAGACACGATGATCTCTGCTGGCTTTTGCCACATCCCAGCCCCGTTTTATCAATGAGCCTCTTTGTACGGGAACCAGCCTTATTTCAGACATAAAGTAGACCATTAGCTAATGGGAGTCATGGGGGACATACCAGCACGCATGTTATAAAGCAATCCGGCGGATGATGGTGATAATAAAAATGGACAACCCTTTCTGTCTCTGTAAGTTGTTCCTTAAAACACATTTGTTTAGGGGCTCCATTCTCAGCAGACCATTCTTTGCAATTGAATCATTGGAGGCAATATTGCTCTTTATATCTTTTGTGAAAGGGTTTTTTTCGATGTGGGGGTCACTGCTGTATAAGAGTGGATAAAGTAAGTGCATTACAATTATGCCAATTACAGTAAATGATCTATTTTGATAGATGTTCCCTCACACGTGCTCTGCTGGAAGACTGCACACAACAACACAGGAAGAGGAACGCTGAAGTATGACTAAGACAGATAACTGTCAGTCCTGTTGCTGTCGCTGTACTGATCTCTTGTTGTCATAAAACAACAGTAAGCAAAGCACTGTAGTCTGGCTCTGTTGTGCTTTGGCATCACAATCAAAATCAGAATTATTTTATTTTGCCAAGTATATTTGCACATATAAGGAAAGTGATGTTGGTGAGGTTGTACATAAAAGACAAAGCTCCACCTGCGCAACATCAACCGCCTCCGCCCCTCCCTTACCCCCCATACCACTGCAATCCTTGTTCACAGCCTTGTCACTTCTCGCCTGGACTATTGCAACTCCCTCCTCTTTGGTCTCCCTCATAAATCCCTCCATAAGCTTCAACTGGTTCAGAATTCAGCTGCCCGCATTATCACCAAAACCCCCTCCATCAACCACATCACCCCCATCCTGCAGCAGCTTCACTGGCTCCCCATTAAACTTCGTATTGAATTCAAGATCCTCCTGCTTACATTCAAAGCTATTCACAACCTCGCCCCTCCTTACCTGTCTGACCTCCTCCATGTTGCCACTCCCTCCCGTACCCTCAGATCATCTGCCTCCATCCACCTGACTGTTCCTTCTGCCCGTCTTACCACCATGGGGAGCAGAGCTTTCAGCCGCTCTGCTCCCCGGCTCTGGAACTCACTTCCACCCCAGCTCAGAAACATGGACTCACTTCACCTTTTCAAATCCACCCTCAAAACCCATCTGTTCAGAACTGCTTTCTCCCTGTGACCCCATCTGCTCTGCCTTAAATTTTAACTTATTTTTACTGTTTGTATTTTAACTTGTCTTATAGCTTGTTTATTTCTTGTGTTTTACTATGTTTCTGTACGGTGTCCTTGAGTGCCAGAAAGGCGCCTTGAAATAAAATGCATTATTATTATTATTATTATTATTATTATTATTATTATTATTATTATTATTATTATTATTATTATTATTAAAGCAACATGATAAATGCTAAATATTGAACAAAATACTTTATATATAGTTATTTAAGATTATCACCCATTTTCTTTATCTTGGAGTGGTGTGGTTTGGCAATATATTTAATATCCCAAACCAGTATGAATGAACGAACAAGCAAATAAAGTAAATAGATAATTAAGTAAATCAATACAAACAAGTAAATATAACCAATAACAAACCAGCAGCATCTGTAGCTGATGAATAGAAGACATTCGAAACTCTATAATAATAATAATAATAATAATCATAATCATAATAATAATCATAATCATAATAATCATAATGTAATATAGAAACAAATGCATAGATTCATAGAGAGGGGTTGAACACAATAAATAGGCCTACATTGGAATTGAAAGCAAAATCAATTTCGCGAAACAGTTTCCAATAATATATTATATTTCTATATGTAGATTGTGTATCAAAAATAATGGAAACCCAATATGATAATAGGTAATAGAAAATCTTTCTCAAAAGGACATATTGTTTCCTTTTCATTATTGCCGACCACAGAAAAATCTCTTACTCTCTTCTAAACATGTTGTTTATTCTGCCCATACATTTACATTTACATTTAAGGCATTTAGCAGACGCTTTTGTCCAAAGTGACTTACAATAATTACATTTGTCAGAAGAAAGTGCAACAATATATCTCTATCGGTACAGTAAGGATTTCACAAGAACAAGTTAACCCATTGCTAGTATACAACAGAGATAGCTAGGGTAAGATGCTAAGTGCTAAGATACTACAGTTTTTTCCAATTGCTAAAACACAATTTTGCAAACTAGTGTGGCTTTACCAAAATACTTAACACAATTCACAAAACCACACACCCAAACTGCAAAACACCTCATATAGCCTGCAAAATGAAGCACTGCAACCAAAACTACATATTGCATTGTCAAAATCACACTTTTGCACCAAGTGGCACACACGGCATGCATATTACCAGACTTTTGTCTAACCAACTACACACTGTTGGGCATAATGTAAAGCACTCTTATCTTTAGTATGCTTGCCATAATACTAAAATAGTTCAACTTGTAGAAAATTCTTCAGATTGTTCATATGCACAGAAATATTTCCAGATACACACATGCTGTTGAAACATTTTATTTTCCCCCAAACAGGACAGTGCAACATATGTACAGCAGATATATTTACATATATTGGAATGAACAAAAATATGCTAAAAAAACAAACAAACAGTAAACCGAAAAAGAAAATTGCAGAAAAAAACATATAGGCAACAAAAATAATTAGGCAGCGTCTTGCCGCACGGCTGGGTCTGGCCACAATGCCTCGTCCACATCACAGGCAATATTTTCCCTTGCCAGACATCGAGGGAAGAAGCGCCTTGAGTGCCTTATCCATCCCTGAATCGCACCCACAGCAATTTCATCGCATGCCTCTTCCATACCCTGCATTAAAGGAATGCGCACATGGGGCTGCCGGTCGTAAACCTTCCACCGCCATGCCGAAAAGAACTCTTCTATTGGGTTTAGAAATGGTGAGTATGGTGGGAGGTATTGCACAAGAAACGGTGGGTGGTCAGCAAACCAATTTTGGACTGGGGGCTGCGCGATGGAAGCTCACGTTGTCCCATACAACAACGTACCGGTTTCTCTGGTGGTCTGCATCATTTATACGTTCTGGTGGGATGAGAATGTTGTGGAGTCTGTCCAGAAATGTGAGCATATGGGCTGTGTTATATGGTCCAAGGTTGGCATGACGGTGGAGGACACCATGCGCATTTGAGATGGCAGCGCACATTGTGATGTTCCCACCACGTTGGCCAGGAACATCTATAATGGCTCTGTGGCCAATTATGTTTCTTCCCCTTCTTCTAGTCTTTGCCAGGTTGAATCCTGCCTCGTCTATGAAGATGTACTCATGTGGGATTGCATGAGCATCCATTTCCAGTACTCCCTGAAAACAAAGAACAAAAAGTCAATATGGTGTTATCCAGTACACTGGAAAACATGTTGTGTGTAATGTACTGTAGTCCATATTGTACTTACATCCACATATGCACGTCTGAGGTCTTTGTTCCTTTGAGAGTTTCTCTCAAAAGGCACCTTGTAAAGTTGTTTTAGTCGGATGTGGTTTTGTTTGAGAATGCGCGCCAATGTGGACGGACCAACTTGTTGAATGTTATTGAATGTGGTGTTGTTTTGGATGATGTGGCTTTGGATCTCACGTAATCTTATTTCGTTATTTGCCAAAACCAAGTTCACGATGGCAGTTTCCTGTTCCCCAGTGAACAGTCGGCCCCTTCCTCCACCATGGTTGAGTCTCTCAGTCCTTTAGAAAAGTAAAAATATATATATATATATATATATATACATATATATATGTATATATACATATAGGGCTTGGACAATGCAGGCTGAAGATATTTCCCCCACAGTAGAGTAAATTGTACAGGAAACTTGTACAGTTAGTGTATGACATCAGCCATTCATGAAGTAAATAGGTGTCACCCAACTGATACACTATGACATGGGGTGTACTACATAGTGTGAAAGAAATTCTGGTTACATACCTGTGCTCCAGTCTAAATGTCCGGATGACAGAGGCGACAGTAAACCGGCTCAAGTTGGGCTGTACTCGCTGTCCAGCTTCATGCATTGTCAGCCCATGGTTGATTACATGATCTACTAAGGTTGCCCTGATTTCGTTGGAAAGTTGGTTTCTCCTTTGGCCATGAACTCCTCTACCAGCTCTACCCCTACCTCTCACTCTTCCTCCCCCTCTCATTCTCGCCCTACCTCGTCCTCTTCCTCTTCCTCGTTCTGCATTGTTGTCTTCCATTGTTGTTGTAAAAAAGGTACTCGTCTGTGGTCTTTCTATAGTGCTTACTTCCTGATTGAAGTGTTAACAATTAAGCATTCAGGTGTTTGGCCAGGTGGCACATATATTTGCAATTTAACTCATGTGTTGTATTCTGAATGGTAGTGTTTTGAAATGGCATTCATGTGTCTTTATGTCAGATTGCTGTGTCTTATGCAGAGAACCGTGCTCAGTGCATTCTAAAAAGAGCCATTTTGAATTGCAAAATGTGTGTAAAGCAGAAAATGTGTTTAGAGTTTTGGAGACTTGAGAAGAGGTTTTGCTCTTTGTGTGTCAGTTAAAATAATTGTGCTATGCATGTCATTTTAGTGTGTTAGCAATCGGAAAAAACTGTAATGTAAGTGCCAGGTCATACAAACATACAAGAAGTGTTCAAGGTTTTGTTTTTTTGAACATCTTGGGCTGAAATTCACACACCTGTTTAAACACACTGGGGGTCTCATGTGGGTTATCTGCTTGTGGTGGTCACAAACATGCTAATAGTTATGCATGTATGTGTGTATGCACGCACACATGCATACATACACACAAGCAAGCACATACATTCGGCCCTTGTGGAACGCAGCCGGCTGTCAGAGAGAAAAAGAGAGGAACTTATTTGACTTTTAACCTATATACAACCATGTTATGGAGTACAATGAGGCTGAATATAATATTATAATAACATAATAACATTATTAGCATGTGCATGTGTGTGCGTAGGTGACTTTGATTGAATTATTGTATTTAGGAAAGAATGAGTTCAAAATAACTAAATCCAGTTCAAAAGCCATGTTGCAGTTAGCTCTAATCTTCCCATGCACGTCATTAAAACTGATCTGATCAGAAATATTGATATGCGTCAAAGCACCGACAATAGAAGTGAATATGAGTGGTTATCCAAATGTGTGTGTATGTGTGTGCGTGCTTTGTGTGTGTGTGTGTGTGTGTGTGTGTGTGTGTGTGTGTGTGTAATTGTGTGTGTGTGTATATATGTGTGTGTGTGTGTGTGTGTGTGTGTGTATGTGTATGTGTATGTGTGTGTATGTGTATGTGTGTGTGTGTGTGTGTGTGTGTGTGTGTGTGTGTGTGTGTGTGTGTGTGTGTGTGTGTGTGTGTGTGTGTGCATGCATGCATTCGTGTGTGTGTGTGTGTGTGTGTGTGTGTGTGTGTGTGCACGTGTGTGTGCACGTGTGTGCATGCATGTGTGCATGTGCATGCGTGTGCATGCATGTGTGTGTGTGAGTACAGAGTGATAGTGGTTGTGATGTTATCTACGCCCACCACTCTGACTTGGTGACACAATCACACCAACTTGTCTGTTTCGGAGGACCTGAGCTGACGAGGTAATGTCAATTTCCGTCTCAGAGAGTCTTTAAATCAAAGTGCTAATTACCTAGCAGACAAGCAATGGCCCACAGCCATTTGTCTCGCTGTACCGGTGCTTACTACCGTGGACAATTACAGCAGCCCCTCCATCCTCTACAAGGCCCTCCTTTACGGGGGGGGGGGGGGGGGGGGGGGGGGGGGGGGGGTATTGGTGTGGGAGTGGGAGTGGGAGTCATTATATACGATTCCCACTTTAAATAACACTTCCTCCCAGGAGAGACTGCTAGGACACAATCCTTCACTAAGGTAGCAGCCTTCCTTGATCGTTCATTAAAATTAATATACGCTCAGTTCATCTCCCTAATAATAGTATTTTTTATTTGTTTTTCAAAAGGGGTACAAAAATGTGCATGATGCAATAGTGTCACAGTTTAAGAAACAAATAATAATGACTCCATTTCGTGGAGTTTTCATGCTCATCCATATAAAAAAACATGATCTTATAAAATGTTCAGTTATGCTATGAAAACTTATAGATTTGATAATTATTGTGACCCCATCTGCCAAAATCACCCTTGATGTTGATCTAATAAATTGAATAATTACAGTTAATTAGTTCAATTAGTTGCTATTCTCTCTCTCTCTCTCTCTCTCTCTCTCTCTCGCTCTCTCTCTCTCTCTCTCTATATATATATATATATATATATATATATATATATATATATATATATATATAAGATGTATCTTGTTCTGTAGACATAGAAGACATATAAAAGCGAACAAAAAAACAATGTACACTTTTGCAGCAAACTGGAAAAATACAAATATTATACATTAACTTTTCCTAGATTCAAATGAGTCGTGGTCAGAGGTGGTGCAATCAGGAGGTGAAAGCACTCATCAAAACATGGTCGGACGTATATAAAGCAATTGACTGTGGTCATTCACAAAAACATTGACATATTTAAAATTATTAACTGACCGATTGGTAGAAATGTGGTTATTTTTGTAGGAACAGAACACAAAGCTAAAAAAAACCAAGACCGCACGTGACAGAAAGACTTTAGTGCCGTAGTACAAAGAGTGACAATACATGTAGGTTAGGTTTGGACAACACGACTGCTTGGTTAGGTTTGGACAACACGACTGCTTGGTTAGGTTTGGACAACACGACTGCTTGGTTAGGTTTGGACAACACGACTGCTTGGTTAGGTTTGGACAACACGACTGCTTGGTTAGGTTTGGAGAACACGACTACTTGGTTAGGTTTGGACAACATGACTACTTGGTTAGGGTTAGGCAGTACTTGGTTAGTTTTAGGCAACACAACTACTTGGTTAGGTTAGGCAGTACTTGGTTAGTTTTAGGCAATACAACTACTTGGTTAGGTTAGGCAACACAACTACTTGGTTAGGTTTAGGCAGTACTTGGTTAGTTTTAGGCAACACAACTACTTGGTTAGGGTTAGGCAGTACTTGGTTAGTTTTAGGCAACACAACTACTTGGTTAGGGTTAGGCAGTACTTGGTTAGTTTTAGGCAACACAACTACTTGGTTAGTTTTAGGCAACACAACTGCTTGGTTAGGTTTTGGACAACACAACTACTTGGTTAGGTTTAGGCAACACAACTACTTGGTTAGGTTTAGGCAACACAACTACTTGGTTAGGTTTAGGCAACACAACTACTTGGTTAGGTTTAGGCAACACAACTACTTGGTTAGTTTTAGGCAACACAACTGCTTGGTTAGGTTTAGGCAACACAACTACTTGGTTAGGTTTAGGCAACACGACTACTTGGTTAGTTTTAGGCAACACAACTGCTTGGTTAGGTTTAGGCAACACAACTACTTGGTTAGGTTTAGGCAACACAACTAGGGTTAGGCAACACAACTACTTGGTTAGGTTTAGGCAACACAACTAGGGTTAGGCAACACAACTACTTGGTTAGGTTTAGGCAACACAACTACTTGGTTAGGTTTAGGCAACACAACTACTTGGTTAGGTTTAGGCAACACAACTACTTGGTTAGGTTTAGGCAACACGACTACTTGGTTAGGTTTAGGCAACACAACTACTTGGTTAGGTTTAGGCAACACGACTACTTGGTTAGGTTTAGGCAACACAACTACTTGGTTAGGTTTAGGCAACACGACTACTTGGTTAGGTTTAGGCAACACGACTACTTGGTTAGGTTTAGGCAACACGACTACTTGGTTAGGTTTAGGCAACACAACTACTTGGTTAGGTTTAGGCAACACGACTACTTGGTTAGGTTTAGGCAACACGACTACTTGGTTAGGTTTAGACAACACAACTACTTGGTTAGGTTTAGGCAACACGACTACTTGGTTAGGTTTAGGGTTAGGCAGAAAGCCATGAAGGTCAACTTCTCCCGTGTGCAGGCGTTGTGAGTTTCCCTCGGTCGGGTAGACGAGCAACCTGTTCAATTTGACATGTTCATATTGTTTGGTTCGCTTGACAAAACCCTGTGTGAACGCTAACCGAACCAAATGAAAATGCAACAATGTATCAACTTCACCCCTGAATCCGACCGGGTCTACCTAATAGGTGTGAAAGGGCCCTAAATCTCTTTTACCTTTCTGTTTTCATGCAGTTCACTGAGGTTTTTTCTTAAGTAGGCCTACTACCTGCAAGTCACGTGAGGTGAAAGTTTGGCTAGCTAGCAGGTTTCATTCTTGTTCCAAAGTATTCAGTATGAAGTACTCAGGTCCCTGCTTTGTTGTGTGTGCTTCATGTTAAGCACTGAGTCTGACCTGAGGAACCTGAATACAAAGTAGGAGCCTGAGAAAGCCGAGGAATTCCTGCAGGTCAGAGGTCATGTTTGAAGTTATGAAAACAAAGTGATCTGGTCAGGATCGATCAATACAGGTTTTAAGCCAAGAAAAAATATAACTATAGAGTTCAATCGATGACACTTTACACCATGGTGAATACTCGATTCTGATTGGCTGGAGAGGTGTGCATTAATGTTCGATAACATGCACGGCCAGTAGGGCAAGCAGCCTCATCACCGGTCTAACAAATTAATGCGCTTAACGAAATGTTAGTAACTGTCAACTTGGACCAGGTCTCTGGTCTGGACCGGAGTAATAAGGTAACGTTGCCATGTCGTTACTAACATAGTCTCTATGTACCGGAGTAATAAGGTAACTGTCACAGTCTGCTTATGTTTGCACAAGAGGAGTTTTTTGGTGTGTGTGTTTTTCCCCTGTGTTGTGTGTTGCCCCTGGTGGGCCTTTTCTTCCAAACAGGTTTTGGTTGTGGGCAGGTGCGGGGCGTGGCTTTGGAACTCGCAATCATGGGACACACCTGCTCCCAATTGGGATCCCTTTATAAGGCTGGGGCAAACGTCCCTAATAAGGTAACGTTGCCAGGTCGTTGCTAAGATCGTCTCTATTTACTGGAGTAATAAGGTAACGTTGCCATGTCGTTACTAAGATCGTCTCTATTTACTGGAGTAATAAGGTAACGTTGCCATGTCGTTACTAAGGTCGTCTTTACTGGAGTAATAAGGTAACGTTGCCATGTCGTTACTAAGGTCGTCTTTACTGGAGTAATAAGGTAACGTTGCCATGTCGTTACTAAGATCGACTCTATTTACTGGAGTAATAAGGTAAACGTTGCCATGTCGTTACTAAGGTCGTCTCTATTTACTGGAGTAATAAGGTAACGTTGCCATGTTGTTACTAAGGTCGTCTCTATTTACTGGAGTAATAAGGTAACGTTGCCATGTTGTTACTAAGGTCGTCTCTATTTACTGGAGTAATAAGGTAACGTTGCCATGTCGTTACTAAGGTTGTCTCTATTTACTGGAGTAATAAGGTATAACGTCCGCATTCCATATGAATCTCATGTTAACTGACATTATTAGTCGGACCCAGGCTTTAGTCAGACCCATATATTTCTCCGGTCATTTGCCGTTTGTTTACAGGCACACACAAAGTAGTGCAAGCTAAAAGTTGTACTTTTGAGACAGAATTACCCCAAAATATGAATCAACACCCTTATATTTGTATTGATTCGTAAGTGGCCATGGTATAAGCGGGATAATCCACTCCGAGGTGTGCATACGGAAAAATAATGCATGATGTTTCGATACATGCACAACCTCGTCGTGGATGACCCCTTACTTATGCCAGGGAGAACTTCACATATTAAAGAAGAGGAAGGTGAACGGCTATGAGGTCGTCGTGTACAACCTGGAACACGCCATGTTTGTCTTTCACCTTTCGATATGATTTCATGTGACGCAATCAAAAATGGACGGGGGAGATGTTTGCCCAACGTAATCAGTTGAACAGGTGCCGAGTCTCCCAACACTGATAGCCGCCCCCCCCCCACACACACACACACACACACACACACACACACACACACACACACACACACACACACACACACACACACACACACACACACACACACACACACACACACACACACACGTGGGCGGGGCCAACGCATATGGTCATTTAGTGTCCCTCCAGGACTACAAATATGAAGCCCACACATTTACATTTCACTGCAACCAGGTGGTAATCACAGGTAAAGTAGAAGCAGCCATGATTTGTTCTCTCTTGTCGACATTTTTTAAATTAGGTATAAAGCTCTCTGGACCATGTCCCCCCTAATATATATTCACTAGGTGTCCAAGAGCAGTCGTCAAATGTGTCCTTCGTCCTCCTCTCTCTGTCTGCAGGTTTCATTCATTTCATTTCAAGATGCAGGCCATTCAGGTGCTCTCTCTGACCCTGCTGTCCGTCCTGGCAGCCAACGCCCAGATCCTGGTCCCTGGGAAGTGCCCCAAGCCCGCCGTCCAGGACAACTTTGATGCCTCCCAGGTGAACACGAAGTCCCCACTCATTGCTTCTGCTTTACCGTGCCTCTCTTTGATTGTGCGACTATTTTCCTGGCATTTGTTCCTCTGAATTAAAATGAACAAACGTGGTAACATAGCGGCTGATCTGAAGTGCCACTATGTAATAGATTGCCAAACTGGTAAAACAAACATTGAACTGAAGTGAAAACAAACGCTAAATTGGTTGTTGTTGTTGACCAAGGGTCTGATGGTCTTCTAATTAATATAACATAGTCCAGATGGAGGCCCATGATGGTCAATAAGATGTATTTTTATGTTCATGTGTCATGTACATGTATGATGTGTCCCTCTTCCATACTGACCCTATGACCCACTGTGTGTGCTGTGGCCCCATGCAGTACCTGGGTAAGTGGTATGAGATCCAGAAGCTGCCCACCGTCTTCCAGAAAGGCCAGTGCAGCACGGCCACCTACAGTTTGAACGGCAAGGGAGCAAGTGTGGTGGAAGTCCTCAACAGAGAGCTACTGTGAGTAGTCCTCCAGGGACCGACTATGTCATCATGTATCACAGCCATTGGGGCTGGGCTTTTTTTGGGGGGGGCTTTTTTATTAAGCAATAAGCCACGAGGGGCTGTGGGTTTACAATGATTTTTTAAATGTATTTTTATAAACAGCTAGGGGGCGTTGTTGGGCACAACGTGAACGGTTACTACAGACTACCGAGTGAGATTTCCCAAACACACAGCAACATAAAATGTGATAATTTACTGAAAACAAATCGTCATTCCTCCACCAAGCAATATAGTTCCTCAAGACAGCAAAATGTATATAGCTAGCATACACGCTTTAGCATACAGGGCATTAATACAAAAAAAAATTTGTTATGCAGGTGTGATCATAGCGCATTTTACAACGGCTTTGCGCCAATCATAAGTAGAGATGTGTGCACAAGTCCACAATAACCGAGCGGTTTGGTTCCTGGTGTCTGTTTATGGTTTATTTGTCTCTTTCTCAGCGCCGATGGAACCATCAGTGCCATCGTTGGATCTGCCAGGGCGACGGACCCGTCTGAGCCCGCCAAGCTGGAGGTGTCTTTCTTTGCAAGTAAGGACATCATGAACACACACACACACACACGTACATGCATTCCTACACACACACACATTAATGTACAGTCAACAATTTCGAAAAAACTTTGTTTACCAATCTCACTTCCAGCATATTCTGTCTGGACTTCACAAATAAGCAATATACAAAATATTGAAATTCAACGGCAGCAACATTTTCTCTTCAAGAAAAATAATAGAGAATTTTACTCCGAGATACGACTCCATGGCTGTTTATTTTATTGTATTTATTTTTGGGGGGGTGAGGGTTATGTTTTTGTTTGTTTTTTACCTTATATGCATCTTGACTGTTATGCTGCGTTTGTTTGTTGTTCTGTCATGAGCACACAGACTTCTTATCTCTCTCTCTCTCCCTATTTTCTCTCTCCCTCCCTCCAGACTCTCCCCCAGGCCCCTACTGGGTGTTGTCCACTGACTACACGGGTCACAGCCTGGTGTTTGGCTGCAGGGAGTTTGGTCCGGTCCACGCCGAGTTCGCCTGGATCCTGAGCAGGGAGCCCACCTTGGCCGAGGGGACCCTCTCTGAGCTCCACAACATCCTGACCTCCACTGGGGTCAACATCAACAAGCTGACCAACACCAACCAGGACGTGGACTACTGCAGAGCCATGGAGCAGTAGAGCTCCTCCGGTATGGACGATAGCACGGCCCAGACGTCTGGGGCCATCTCAGCCTGCTTGTACGGGCTCACGATCAGATGTGTTTAAAGTGACTGGCCTGTTGTTGTTATGTAAAAAGTAAATGCAAATAAACCTTTTGTAAACCATAAAAGCAATGGTGCTCTGTGTTGGCTTGGTTTTCTGTCTGCATTGATTGTGTTGTTGGGTTGTATCGATAGCAGGCCAGATGGGTGGTATGTGTGCGAGATTATAGGTTTCACTGTGACAGTGCAGCCACTTGCGATCCTCTTCCAAATACATCCGTGGTCATTTCCCCCCACGCCTTTTATTGTGTAAAGTTTCTCTTTTCCCAACGGTCTTCCCATGATTATACCTCTGAAGTTTAAACCAAATACTTTGCTGACAAGAGATCTAGAGGTCTGACCGCTAAGTGTCTTAACAGTCATTGTTTTATCAGGTGAACAGTTAAGGTGAGGATAAATGTAAAGGATCAATGGGATAAAGAAATGACGTGGGATTTATTTGATTGAAATGTAAAAAGTATATGGTTGCAGATGAAAAGCATTTTCATGCAGCTTGCATCAATCTGAACTCTGTCCATCTAACTGGCGACTCAAGTAGCCTGTATAAAAGTTATTGCTGTTAAAATGTAAGACCTATGAGGAGACTTAACTCAGTCGTGCAGTAATCCAATAGCAGTGCTTTCCAAAGTTGGCCAGTTAGCCATGCCAACACAATCCCAACCTGACTGAACAAACACCTTGTTTGGGTTGCCAGTGTCTATAACTTCAAGTTCCAGATGAACATACTCAAAGACTTCAGGACCAGATGTAAAAAGCAATGTGATATGAAAAGCCATTCTCAAATTAGATTAAGGCTTTGTTGCTGAAATGCAACGTTGGTAGGCATTTTGTCATGTAAAATGGTTTAAGACGATAGAAAATCAATTGGACATTTTATTTTGAATTACATTTCATATATAACCTTTTATGATACAAGACCACCATCATATACCACAATCATTGAGGAACCATATTATACAATGACAGATTATTGCATTATTGACTTTTCAGGACATACACACAAGTCAAATAATACTGTGTGCATGCATGCGTGTTATATATAAAGGGCTCGTTCTAAGGTAACGAAAACACAATTTTTATTTGCATGGGATTATACACTAATTAAAATATTCTCATGTATAGAGGCTGTAGGTGGCACCCCCTTCTGGCTTCACAATGCCAGTCCCCTGCCGAAGATCCTATCCCCAAGAACAGTAGGCAGGGGTTAGAGCCTTATACATCCATAGGTTAGAGTCATGCAGTAAGAGTGACAAATACATGGTTTTAAGTTAACAGTTTGTAGCAGGTATGTTTTCAAAGGAACGATAGTGGTACTATTTTATTGTTATTCTTACCAGATATTCTTACTGACTTGCTTATTACTTCTTTCCAGAAATGGTATACAAACTGCCTGTTTGTGTCTGCATGTGTTTTGTTTGCGTGAGGAAATCTTCCATGTGTTTATGTATTTCTGTGTGTGGAAAATGTCTATTCTACCTATTTTCAAGTTTGTTACCCCTCTGCGTTTGGATTCACACTTTGCGTCAAGATATATTTCATTTTGGATGCCGATTTTTGAAAATGCCCTTGGGTTGAAATTGGATTAATACAAAAAGAGATTTGAAAAGATTTGATTTGAGTGTTCAGCCGAGTGTATGTACATCATACAGTGATGCAGCAGCAGCATAAATCAGGGTCGAAGTTCACCTGCACGGCGGGCTGGGAATATCTTCCAGGCATTGTGACCCGAGCGCTGGCTGCCAGGACCGACAGCAGGGTCAGAGAGATCACCCGGATGGCATTCATCTTTATTACCTGCGGCGAGACCAGAGCAGACAATATGAACAAACAATATGAACTACAGTCTGCCTGTCCTGCCATTCTATACAGAAGGGGCAGAGGGTGGACTCAATGGATTATGAGGAGGGTCAGTGACCATGACACTGTGTCACTCAAACGTCGGCACGTGAGAGACATTTTAGTGGTTTTAGTGAGAGGGAAGGAGGGAAGGAGCAGAGGAAGTAGAAATACAGGGGAACTAGTGAGGAAACGCAGTGAGGGAAATCCATTAGGATGATTAATAGAATAATTAACACATGGAATAAGTTGGGGGGAAAAACTCTGAAAATCACCATATCACGATATAAACGTTAAGATTTGTGAGGTTCTCCAACGTTTCAGGGGACATATTTATACATGTGGGCCCCTGCCTGTGGCCCCGCCACGCCTCTGTCTGTACATGGCAGTCCCAAAGTGTGTGAGAGAGATGGCACCTGTTTAAATCAATATTTGTTGTGTATGTGACTAAAGATTATCCTGGTTTGCCTAATAGATAAGTGTGATATTGCTACATATATATATTTAGCTGTGCTACCTATATGTCTGTGTATACCTTATGTCATCCCACTTTTGAATGCAAACGTGCACGTGTGAATGCAGTACACCCATCTGTTTAGGTGTTTGTGGCTAAATCCCTGTCATCCTTTATGTGAACTGATTCATGACTTTGTATAGTATAGTAATATTGAAAGTGTCTATCTCATTATAGAGAGGGGGGGAGAGAGAGAGAGAGAGAGAGAGAGAGAGAGAGAGAGAGAGGGAAACACTATGGTCAGGTTGTTTTTAATAGACGAGCGGTGGAATGAAGGATTTTTTTCCCCCCTGACGTTATTCCAGGGATTCCTGATCCGCGAGTATCCTCGAGGAGGCCCTGCCCGGGAGGATCTTGCTGTAATCAAGGCCTAAATGAGATTGCCAACGGGGATAGTGCTGCACCTTACCGGATTAGGCTTTGGCGCAGTGGCCACTGAGGCGTGAGTAGCCAGAGCCCTGATTGGGGCTGTAATTAGAAGACGGTCCGCGGCGCTGTGTCCAACACCAGCCTGTTGGAATTCAGAGCAGCTCCTGTCCTTTTGAGGTTAAAACCGCCGCCCTTACCGTGACTCCTGTAATGCTTGTTGCAAACAAGCTGAAGAAATCCCTGCTAAAAGGCTTACACCTGGCAGATTCCTAAATTAGCGGTTTACATGTAGTGCTAATACTCTGGTCTCCTAATTCCTAAGCCATCTTTTGGTGATTCCTTCGTTTTTTTTCCACAAAAGAGATGATCAGCACGACCGGGGCAATATGTTGTCTGGAGGTGAAAAACAGACAGACAGGCAGATTGACAGCTAGACAGACACACAGAGATGGTAGACAGAAAATGACCACTGTCTGAGAGACCTGGTTTTGGGACCTTGCTTATAGAATGAGTACTTGTTCAAAGATATTTCTATTATCAGAGATATTTCTATTATCTTACATATGTCATATATATTTGTACATGACATTGCTCTGCATGAAATCCTATTGTAGCATTACTAAATGCTTGCTTTTACCTTGTCCAGGTAAGTCGAGCATTAATCTGATGCATAACACATACTATATATTCTAGAAATAAAAAATAAATAAATAATAATAATAATAAAATAAAATAAATGAATACAAACAAAAAAAATACAAACAAAAAAAAATTAAAAAATTAAAATATATATATATATAGAGAGAGAGAGAGAGAGAGAGAGAGAGAGAGAGAGAGAGAGAGAGAGAGAGAGAGAGAGAGAGAGAGTGTGTGTGCGTGTGTGCGCGCGTGTGTGTGTACGGTAAATGGTTTTCATTGTGTGTGTGTGCGTGTGTGCGCGTGTGTGTGTGTACGGTAAGCGATGTAATGACACCTGAGCCTGCTTAGCCCACATGGTTCACCGAGGAGGAAGACGAGGACTCACAACTAAAGCACCACCGCCATGTCTGCTGTTTAGCCAACATTAACCCCACCACATCCACCGATTGTGCCCACCTCACTGTGAACTAATACCCTGACTTCACCCGTTATACTTACCCCCCCCCCCCCCCACACACACACACACACACACACACACACACACCCCCACCCTTACTATAAAACATAATTGAGGGAAGAGCAGTAAGTGGTGGGTGAGCGCAAACTGTCAGATTAGGTGGTCTGAGACTGAGGATGATCTGACCAACACATTCATAGGCTGATCCCCCCCCCCCCCCGCATCCCCACCCCCGAGCAAATTAGCTTTGGGTCATCCCCCCAAAGCCTCTCCCCAGGGGTGCAGTACCTCTGACACCCAAACTGGACATCTGAAAGAAAACAAACACAAACACCCCCACCCCACCTCTAACTTCCCTTCTTCTTCTCCTTCTCCTTCTTCTAAGTGAGCAGCACAAGGCCACACAATGTCTATGGCTGTAGAAGGTGGACTGCGTTTTTGTCTGAGTGTGTGTGTGTGTGTGTGTGTGTGTGTGCGTGTGTGCCCGTGCGCATGCGTGTGTGCGTTCATGCGTGTGCGCGTGTTTGGTAGGGTGTGCCTGGGGATGTGCATGTGTGTGTGTGTGTGTGTGTGTGTGGGGGGGGGGGGGGGGGGGGTGACTACCATATTGCCCCCCCATCGGAAAAGGAAGCTAAGCGTTTAGGTGTCTTAACCACGGCCTAACGTGCTAACAAGGGCTTAGTGAGGTAAATGTTAAAAGAGGTTTAGCGGCTCCAGCAGCGTTGCTGCTGCAGTAATTACACACGGGTGGCGAGCAGCAGAGCCGAGCAGTTGGCCGGCGGATCACATGTGATGTCAGCGCAGGCACGGCTTACTGCAGGAGATAAGGCCAGGCTAATGGAGATGAAATAAATCGGTATTTAAAAAGTGTTGTTTTTTTTTAGTTAAGGCAGTTAGCTGGCCGCGGAGCGCGCGTGAAGGACCACTTGGCTAGTTGTTGTTGTTGTTAGCAGGGGCCACAAAGCGGTTGGTGAGGGTGAGCGAGAGCGGTATTTGACGTTTTTTGACGTTTTTTTGGCAGGGGAAACCTGTGCTACGGCTGAAGAACAAGCACCGGATTCCTGAGCATTTGCGTTGTGGTTTTGTGTAACTTTGTGTGGTTGTGGTGACCTGGAGCGAGGCCGCCGCTAGCCGTGGGGACTTGGAGGTGAGTCACCTGGAGACGTTTCTCCTTCCGCGCTTCTCACATTTTTCCCTCGTTTCCTGCGCTGTGATTGGTTGGTTTGTTCCGTTGTTGCGTTTTTATTTTTTTGCCAATTCCAACCATGTTTTCTTTGCACATGATTTTACATTTCTTACATTTCTTAGTAAATTGTGTGCTATAGTGACATCTAGTAATTTGCCATGGAAAATGTATGTAACCTAAATGTAACATATTTTATCTTTAAAAAAAAATATCAACAGACAAAACGTATTCAGGAATTTAAAATATCCAAGTTCAAAAGTTATCAACAGTAAGTTTGTGATAACCGGTATATGTATAAATATCAACTGATCCCTAAGCAAGTGATTACCAAAACAAACTTGAAATCTTTATAATTGATCAAAGAATTAACCGAGATTGAAAATATCAGTGTAATAATGACTCTTATTTCCCCAATTGCTTGAACACATTTTCTCAAAAATGAGTAACATTGTCACAACTGTCAGGAAATGTACAACGAGGGTGGTGATGCGGCCGAGGCAAGGTTGGTTACCGCTTATACCACAGTTACAACAGATATTAGTTACTTCATCTATAACGTCATTGTTTTTTTATCGACTTTAATCATTTGCAATTAAAATATTCTGTGCTTTGAGCATATTGTTTTTGCGTTGTCAATGAAACATCTGGTCGATATCTGTATTTGGCCGTTGTTGTTACTGTTGCGTTTGTAGCGCATTGATTTGAAACTGTTAAAAGGCAGGTGTCCTGTAACATAATGCACACCATGGGACGTTATTGAGCAGAATCTAGTATTCAACAATGCTGTGGTATAATGCCCAAAACAGACTCTAGGGCAACTTTGAACTAATATTAAAGTTTAAGTCAAATTAAATAATGTAATCGATTGAAGTAATTTAATATATCAGGCCTATTTTATAAATTATATAATTTATAATTATTCCTCCAATTATTGCATGAGCCAAAATGTAAAAGGAACATGATACACAGTACTCACAATATTCACATTTTTGCAATACAATAATCGTAAATACAAAATTACAAAAACATACAACACTGTATGGGCGTATGAATGCATTTCGCCACCTTACTTCTTTGTCTGGCTGCTGAATACAAGCATTGACGATAATAATCAACCGATCTTACTTAATTGATTTGCATTTTGTGTGAAAACAATTAGAAATGGGACCCAGTCAGGTCTAATAGTGTGGAGTTTGATTGCCATTTTGATTGTGCTGAGTAGCCTACATAAAAAATCTGTAAAACAAATAGCATTAGAGCAACAATGCTGTATTGTTGATTACAGGCTGCAATGTGTTCTGCTGAAGAAAAACCTTATTATAAGGATATCAAAATGTTATTGTAACTTTATACAATCTCCGTAATTGTAATTAAATGTGAAAGTTCCATTTGTTTTAACATATTTTCTATAATCCATTTCATAATCCAACATTTCTTGGCGGGAGGGATACAGTTATGGCTTATATCAGCAGATTGTTGAGCCAGATCTTGGATCAATACTTGATAAATAAGTTTCACTACATGTTTAAGAATGCCATCAAATGTAAACAGATTCATGCACCCGAGATGGATCGAGACTTCAGTGTGTGTGTGTGTGTGTGTGTGTGTGTGTGTGTTTGTGTGTGTGTGTGTGTGTGTGTGTGTGTGTGTGTGTGTGTGTGTGTGTGTGTGTGTGTGTGTGTGTGTGTGTGTGTGTGTGTGTGTGTGTGTGTGTGTGTGTGTGTGTGTGTGAATGTGTGTGCGTGTGTGTGTGTGCATGTGTGTGTGTATGTCTTGCAGGGGATTAGGATGACTAGACAATGCCTCTGTCTTGTCTGATATGACCTCCTCAGGGCTTCATCTAAGTTGTCAGCAATTTTTCCCTCCAATTCATTCTCATAATGAGATTAGCCTGGCAACTGCAAATAATCCAACCGTCCAATCACAAGACAGTTAGTCAGTGTGGCGCAGTCTTCTTGTTTGACAAACGTGATGTAATGTTTAAGACCATGGCCAGTTTATATGTGAACGCACTACAATCATTTCAAATGTCAATTATATTGTGATCGTGGTGATGTGTAATAGGGCTACTATTAGTCGGTTCATTAGTCGATTAGTCGATCGGCCAAAAGTTGATTATATCAATTATTTGTATTGTATTATTATATTACTATTATATTTTATATATATATATAACTTTTTTTTTAATTTTTTTATAATTTGTATTATCGATTAATCGTTTAGGTCATTTATCAAGTACAAATACCAAACACTGCTTGATGCTTCAGAAATTCAAATGTTTGGTTTGTGGATCATTATAAAATGAATAATTTAGTTTTTCTTGGCTGCTTGTCAGATAAAGCAAGCAGATGTAAGACATTACTTTGGACTCTGGTAACTTGTGATGGCATTTGATTCATCGATGAATCATTTAAGTCTAGAAAATGTCATAAGTCATAGCAAATGCCATCACAAGTTACCAGAGTCCAAAGTAATGTCTTACATGTGCTTGCTTTATCTGACAAGCAGCAATTTAAGGACTTGAATATTTGGTATCTATGGGAGTCCTTTAAGTTATTTTGTTTAACATTAGTTGCAGCCCTAATGTTCAACAAAATAACTTAAAGGACTCCCATAGATACCAAGTATTCAAGTCCTTAAATTAATGAGGACATCACAACTAAGTCTCAGGACTACATGTTATGGTGCTGAGGAGGAGCACTACACCAATACAGTTTATCAGACATAAAACCAGAGGTTTAGCAACCAATCAGAAAATGACCAAGATATAACCCCTCAAATGAAATCCTTCTCTCCCTCTCTTTCTCGTGTCATTTGCTGACGCTAGCTAATATGTTACATTGGGGGGGGGGGGGGGGGGGGGGGGGGGGGGAGAATGAGAGAGACACATTCGCAAAACACAGTAACACATAAACCGATTGTGTGCCCAGATTTATCCCCAAGGTGTTTTGAGGACATCTCAGGGTCTGATGGGGGCTAGAAGGGCTTAGCGCTTGGGGTGTATTGTCCGCAATGCTTACACGGCCAGGTTTGCTGAGGGTAAAACTCTGAACGTGGGGATTACCTCCGACACATCCCTTTAAAGTGCTGTATAGCCAGGACTTAGCTAATAGGATGCTGGGGTGGGGCAGGGTGGGGGGGCTTGCTGGCCAGTCCACTGGCAGGCCAACAGATGTACGGGGCAGACTGCTGCTGGGCTAACTGGGGGATTACAGCCCTGAGATTAGGCTATACTGTGTGCTGTTGGGGGGGATTTCAAAGAGGGACCATGGGGTAAACTCCTCCAAGTGCGCAGGCTGGATAACACACTGTGATGCCAACGTTAACAAGGCCACGGCTTCGTATTCTTGGCTTCAGTATTCTTCCCACAACGGTATCGGTGCATACATCGTGAAACGAATAAAGAGCTCTATTGAAATAGGAGCGATTTGCATTTGGCTTTTTGGTCCAAGTGCCAGTGCGGATTCTCCTCTCGGGAAGCCAGACGCAGTGGCCTGGGATTAGGCAGAGCTGGATAATGGAGCTGTCGTTTACAGTATCATATTGGCTAATGGGATTTCCTTGGTGTGGAGGGCTAATTGGAGGTGTCTATAAGAAGATTGTGCGGGTGTACACAAGCTGCTGGCTCAGCCAAGAACAATGTGGTGTGTGTGTGTGTGTGTGTGTGCGTGCATGCGTGCATGTCTCTGTGTTTGTTTGTGCCAACAGCTTTGTGAAAACAAGTGACACAATTTCCCAAGCTTTACAAGTGCTTTTATATTCACTAGGAAAGCATTTCATTGTTGCCTATTCGCTGTAAAGCGTTTCATTAAATAAAGAGGCAGTCACACAATAAAAAATATCTCAAACAGGGACATCATCTATAATGTGGAAGATTATTTGCCTGAAATGTATTTAAAAATGTGGATATTAATGTGAGCTATAAATGAGAATAAAGAAGATTAAAATCACAGTAGGAGTATATTTCCTACAGCTCTCTCAGGCATCACATGGGCCTCCAGCAATTCAATGTTTTAATCTCTGCTGCACCCTAGTGGTAGGTTGGGAACTCATAGGGCTCCATCAATAGTTGATCATCGTCTTGTTTGTTTCTCCTCTTCCCCCTCCCCAGGTGTCATGACACCACGGGAGCAGCTGAGGAAGATGACGGCGCTTAGTGAGCAGGGGGCGCTGGATGAGAAGCACTGGTACCGCCTGGTGAACGGCATGTCCGCCGGAGGTGAGACCAGTGACAGCTAACTGCACCCTAACTGAGAGGACTTAACCCTCAAGATGAAACACTACATTCAAGTTTCACCTGACACAATACCCCGCCAATCAGAAAGGCTTAGATGCGGTGCTGTGTTTTGTTTTGTGATACTCTTTAAACTAAATTCATTCATTCATTCATTCATTCATTCATTCATTCATTCATTAATAGAAACCGGTTCTTGGGTATATTTGGACATATAGTATACAAATATGGCTTAGACATTAGGATAATAGGACTGTTTGTTTTGTGTAACAAAGCAAACAAGTGAGTTCGTGCAAAAAACTTTTGTGTACAAATTTGGCTCGAAGGCTGTTTGTAAAGTAAGCCACACATATGTTTTGCGTTCACAGCACGTTGTACACTCCAGAGTCAGACCCCCCCCGAGAGATGCATTTTTCATATACCTGCTGGCTTTGGCTATTCTGAGGCTGTGCTTTTACTGAACTACAGCATGTGGGCTGGGGGTGGTTCTCTGCTTGTTCCCCAGAGCTAAGACAGAGGCAGGAGATGATAATGCGGAACCAGATGGCCATGGCTCCACAGATTCTTAGCCAGGGGCAGCAGAGGCTGCAAGGGGTCCCTGCCCAGTTTGAACCCCGGTTCATGGAGAGGTCAGTCACACGCACCATGACACACGCACACGCAACATTGGTTGATTACAAGTGCAGACTTTAGCGCATTCAAACGAGGGCTGAACAAGTCATTGAAATATTAGCAAAATCGCAATCGCAATCGCAAGGCCAAGTACAATATCCAAATTGCAGGAGCTGCAATTTTTGGATAAAGGGTAAAATGTGTCATTTTAAATGTATAACACCATTATAAATAAAGTACTGTAGTGCTGCAGAGATGCCCTGGCCTACACATTTTCTTCTCCAGATGTAAGAAAACATGTTTGATTGGTACAGACCCCAACAAATGTCACACCATGATTTTAATAGTTTTCAGTGAAAAAAATGAAAATTGTGATGCAAAAATGATCATTCCCACTCACTAATAGTGAATCATATCGCAATCGCAATATCTGTCAAAATAATCACAATATGGTTTTTTTTACGATATCGTTCAGCACTAATAAAAATCATGCATGGAAATGACCTTGCATTTCCCTTCCCTTGCCAATTTAAAACAAATCTTAAGACAAAGGGGGATAGGTTTATTATTGATCTACTTGATCTATTCACAAGGATACCATACCTTACCTTACTATATACTATACGGTAACGTATACTATATCTAAGTATACATTACCCCAATGCTGATTGTATAGCGCTGGGTTATCCCATTACTTTCTAAAATCAGCAACTCCATTTTTTTGGAGCATAAACACAGTGATTCTCTCTTGCCTTTGGTTGACAACCAGCATCTCTCTCTCTGCAGGGAGCTGGGCCCCCCCACAGAGATGGTATCTTCTGAAGCCAGACAAATGCACATGGGAACACACCTTGGTCCGCCACTCATGCCACATGCAAACGTTATTCCTGGAAGAACCTTCTCAGGAGCAGGTAATGGTGGCTACACATGCACACACACACTTTTCTTGAGACAATTATGGACCATCATACATTATGTAAGGGATAATGTACAGCTCTCTATACATTATCCAGCGTATTACACAGTTACTCACTAAATAAATCAATAATTAGACACAAAATATAAGAACGAAAAATGATTTTATTGATTTGAAAATGAATTTATTGCTTCCGCTAAAAAGAAAGTCCCCCTCTATGGTTGAAAATTGGGTCCATAGCGACAGTCTGTTATTCATAGCAGGGGTCTGCTATTCAGAAATAACATGCCATATGTAGAATTCCGTAATTAACCAATCAGAATCGAGAATTCAACAAAGCCGTATAATAAAAGGTATTAATCATCACCATACATCCCCTGCCAACCCCCTTGCCCCCGCCTCCGCCATTGTTTGTCTTGTCTCAGCAGGCTATGGCTTCTTGCCCTCAGAACCCATGGAAACAGTTGCCCGGCGACAGGAGCTCTTCCATAAGCAGAACATAGCAAGGTATTGTGCAGCAACATAACTCAACATTTTTTAGAGTCAAGCCCACACGCACGCACAATACTCCACAACTTGACTTGAATCCAAAGTGAAATCCAAGTGACTGCGAAACCAAAGTCAAATTTGACACATTCCACTAGCTTTAAACGGAATACCGATTAAAGTAAGAATAGCCGATACTCGCTGGGACTCCTTGCTGCTACAATGCCAGATTGCTCATGCACTGCGTGTTGTTGTCGTTGCGTATGTCCAGGATGGAGATGAACGCCATCTTGCACCAGAAGGAGCTGGAGAACGCCCACCAGAAGGGGCTGATGGGAATGGAGAACCCTCTGATGTACCAGGCCAACGCCATGGCCTTCAGGGGTCAGCGCCAGCGCATGCCCGACGGCCACGACGTCTTCGTGGACCGGCCCACCCTGGACGACCTGCACTCCAACAGCATGGTCATGTCTACCAGCCCCTACCCGCCCATCGGCACCCTGCACCGGGAGCGAGGGCGGCGGGCGGGGAGGAGGCCTACCAGCCACAAGAGCACGGAAAGTCACATGGCCAGCCTGAAGGGCCAGGCGGAGGACAAGGGCGTGGAGCGGAGTCCCGGCGGCGCGGCGTCCGGAGAGGAGAAGGACGCGGAGGCGAAGGGGGACATGGCAGAGGAGGCAGTCGGCCACAAGACACACCTGCCGATCAAAATGGACTCGGAGCTGACCGCCGTGGCTAGGAAGAACTACAAGGAAGCGGAGCAAGGCCTGCGAAAAGCCTGCGGCAACGGCCATGACGGAAGCCCGGATGTGACCAACAGCGCAAACAGTGACAAAGACATGGCGAGCCAGTGCTCGGCTTTTCAGGACAAATTTATGTTCCCTGCCGCAGCTGGGAATCTCACAGGTGTACCGCACATGTTCCCAGTGCCTGGTCTCATTCCACCTGGTACGCATGGATTATTAGGAAACGTCTAGAGGACTATGTTTTCATATATGCAATTCCATTGTTGTACACCAATTCAACAAGTTCACGTCCTCTTTTGTTTCCAATAGGTCAGCCCAACCTCTATCTGAATGGTGAAGAGGCATCCGAAAACATGAGGAAATGGACTGTGGATGATGTTTATAATTTTATCAACGATATACCCACCTGCTCTGAATATGCCCAGGTTGGTTGCTGTGCTGTCATTTAGTTTTTGAGTATCGTGTTGTCTTCTATTATAAAACTCTTTTACTTTGCATTTGTATTAAAGTGCTTTTACTCTGCAGATATTCAAGGACCACATGATTGATGGGGAGACACTGCCCCTCCTCTCCGAAGAGCATCTCCTGGACACGTTGGGGCTCAAGTTGGGGCCCGCTCTCAAGGTCCGCTCACAGGTATGGCGGCATAGACTCACGAAAGGAGACTGAGGTTTAGCGGGGATCTGTTCAGGAATCAAACAGTCACCAAGTACGCCGCCGTCTACGATGGAAGGCTGGTTATAGATGGTCACTGATTGGCTCAAATGGGTGTGAGAGGATGTCACTTGGTACTAAACTGTCCCCTTACCTTTGATGTCATCTCTGGGGTTTAGCATTTGGTTAATCTTTACCAGTTGGAAAGACGGTTCTGGGGGGGGGGGGGCATTTGGCAGTCACTTTTGCCCAAAGCAACGTACATTTGTCAGAAGAAAGTGCAACAATATATCGCTGTCGGTACGGTAAGGATGTCACTAGAACAAGTTTCAAGCACGCCCAATTGCTCAAGTTAACTCAAGCACGCCCAAGTGAACCCATTGCTCGTATACAACAGAGATAGCTTGGGTAAGATGCTAAGTGCTAAGATACTAAGTGCTAAGATACTAATGTAATACACTGTCCTGTGCCAGGACATACGAACATACAAGAAGTGCTTAAGGGTGTTTTTTGCGGGAAGCTGATGATCGACTCTGCAGTCCTGACATCGGCAGGCATTGCGCCATTGCACCATTGCGGCGCCAAATCAGAGAAGAGTTGTGACTTGGCTGTGCGACCTTTGCTAGCTCTCAGCGATGGTGGTACCAGCCGGCCAGCTGAGGTAGTTGAGCAGAGTGCTCGAGCTGGGGCGTGGGGTTTGACAAAGGCTTGGAGGTAGGTAGGGGCAGTTCTGTTGACGGCCTTGTAAGCCAGTACTATTGTCTTGAATAGTTGAATGGTCGCGGAAGAGGGAAGGTCACATGGGAGAATTTTGCCAGGTTGAACACGAGTCGTGCTGCAGCATTCTGGATGCGCAGCAACGGTTTGTTCGTGGAGGCAGGGAGTCAGGCGAGGAGGGGAAAGAGAGGAATACTTGAGTGTCGTCCGCAGCATAGCAGTGTTAGGAGAAACCATGTGATGTGATTACAGAGCCTAAAGATCTACATTGAATGGGATTTACCATCCCTCTAATAGAGCCACTGGCCCAAGCCTGATCCCCCCCTCCTCCCCAGTTGAAATGGTCTAGAAGCGCCAATGTGCTAAATGTGTACATGAAAGAGAGAGCGGTGTCCATCGATGGTTGACGGAACTTGGTTTCTAATAGATCCCCTTTTCCCTCCCCCTAAGGTGTCGAGGCGCCTGGGCAGCATGTTCTACATGATGAACCTCCCTCTTCCCGCGACCGCCGCAGCCATTCAGGCGCCTTCCGACAAGCCCGTCGACAGGTCATCGGAGGTCGGCTCGCCCGTCGCATGCAACAGCGAGGAGATTCTGGGAAGCCCGAGAGAAGCGGACGTCCTCAAGTCAGAGCACCTCAACGAGACGGAGAACCACTCGCCTCCTTCTGCTAGCAGCGAGACAGCGTAGTTAGCGTAGGAAAGCTCGATTCTACGGCCCAAATTCCCATGAGAGTGCTGAATTGACTGATATTCTGACCTGGAACGTATATACAATGAATTGGTACTTATTGTTGCTCATGTATCAACTAGAATATTTCTGCTACATCAAGAGTAGATGTTTTAATACTGCAGGTTTGGAGCCGCCTAGTGGACAAACACAGTTAATGCCATTTAAACATTTTCAACACTTAAGCATTCAGACAAAAACAAAGTAGAAAAATGGCAAAAGTACAGTCAGTCAGCTGTACTTTTGAGTGTTTCAAGTGAGTGTTTCAAATGTACTGTTTGTACTTAGGCCTCAAGAGCCCTTCTGGTGCCGGCAGACACATAGAAACCTCACTTTTTTTTGTACAAATAGGCTACTGTGGGCCCCAGACCAAATTTAGATGAGGGCCCCCGAAGGTCTAGGGCCGGCTCTGGCACACGTGGTCGCTGATTGGTTAATAGGGTGTCCAGATGAGATTGGCTGAAATTCGGGACGGAGTATGGACAGTTTTTAATGTTTATCAGAAAATAACTACTCGGTAGTTACTCTTGAGTATCATTTTCGGGACAATTAGGGCTGGAGATTCGGGATTCGGGACAAACTCTTAGATTTCGGGACTGTCCCGAATTTCTCATGACGTCTGGTCACCCTATTGGTCAATGATGCTGGTGGTTGGTTTTACATAGGCCTACAGGTTGATAGTCTGCTTTTAGCGTTTTTACTTTTAATAGACTGCACAACTTGCAATCAGGGACAATTCACAACACACACACATTTTGTATGTACAGTAAATGTATTGTCATTTGTCAATTATAATTGCCATAGCTCTAAAAGTGAAGTCAAATGACTTGTAGGCTATTTTTAGATATTATCGGAGAAGCGTTTTAAATATCGGTAATATTGGTGTTCGTTCACAAAATCGTTAATTATTGTATCTTATAACTTATTCTGTGTTTAACTCTTAAATGAAGCTGCTATTGCTCCTTTCTCAGCGTTTGTACAGCATTTCCAATGACAACATATTTTTTTAAGTCTTTGTTTATTTTCGGATGATGAATAGCATTTTTACTGTTTGAAGGTAAAAAAAAAAAAAATCCTACTTCAATTGGTTTACGAATGTTTGCATGTAAATAAAGACTTTTTTTTTTCTATTCAGAAACCCCGAGTCAGCCCATTGTTCTTACACTGTTACACACCCCCAAGCATGCAAATAACACACAAAAACAACAACAACAACACAAAAGCATGAGCGCAGCAGCTTGTCAACGTGGTTCCGTCGAGGGGAATTAAATAATCCCCCCTTTACACCATAATGGGTCTGCTGCGACTCGGGGGCAGCGCTCGCGGTGCGCATGCGCCTACACGTCAGAAGAAGAGCTGAGTTGGAGGATCATGGCGGAGCGCAGGAGGCACAAGAAGCGGATCCAGGTAACATCTTTACCCCCAACCACCACCACCGCCACCACAAACCCCTTTCCCTCAAGACAAAGCAGACAATTCACAGACACGCACACCCGCCGTGTGAACCGTCTCACGGCATATCTCGACACACAACCACGCAGTCGCTGTTTTACACCTTTCTCCCGAGTGAATAGATGAGGAGAAGCACCTCGTAGCTAACTAAGCTAGCGTTAGCTGTTTGCTCCAGCGAACTGTGTCAATGTTTTTCTTTATTTGGTGGGGGTGGGTGGGGAAACTTGTTGTTGTTGTCGTCGTCACGGCTAGTGTTAGTGTAGTGTTGAAGTACGGCTAGTGTGTACCACGCGACGGCCCGGTCCGCTACAAGTCACCCAGTCCGTCCAACACCAGCCAGTCAAGTGCATCCGCTTTCCCACTGGTTGCTAGCTCCGCTAATCTGCGTCAGTTCCGACCGTCTCAGCGTTTATTACACATGTCTCTCTCTCTCTCTCTCTCTCTCTCTCTCTCTCTCCCCCCCCCCCCCCCCATCATGCAGTCTCTCTGATCTCACACACACACACACACACACACACACACACACACACACAACCCGGGGTGATGTGACTCTCTGCGTTGTGTTTCATGTGGTGTGTGTGTGTGTGTGGGGGGGGGGGGGATGGGGGAGTCAGTGGGGGAGACACAGACACAGAGGAGCTGGTTCTATTTGTCTTCTGTCCCAGAGCTCGTATTGTACACAGAGACACACACACACACACACACACACAGTGGTGCCCTATGGGCAACACAAAAGCAGTGGGCATATTCTACATTAAAGGATCACTTGGGGATTTTCCAACCTGGACCCTGTTTTCCCACATGGTGTTGGGCCTCAGGGCCAGGGAGTCAGGACTAATGTGGACAGCATGTTTTGCAATTGGTCCAGTATTGAGCAATGTAAAACTATTGGGCATTAGCGCCACATCACTGTACGTCCTCTGAAAGTGCTTGTTTTGCCACCGACAGGCTCAGGTTGTTATTAAAGTTGTCTGACAACATAATGGAGAGGATCCCTACAGAGGGATAAAACATTTGTCTTTACCTGCCGCTTGATCTGGTCTGGTCTGATCCGGTCTGTTTGTTATTGGGTCTCACCGAGTCTCGCCATGGAGGAGTCTGAACTTGGCGATACTTGTTACAGCCTCAGTGCCAACGCAAGACAAAGCAGCCATATTGCATATAATGATCTTCATTAAATGACACAAAAGCGAAACGTGTTGAAATGTATTAAACAGTCCATCCAAATAACTAATAGATGCCATCATTCTGTGTAGGAAAACTAACGATGCAGGCACATCGTTTGTAGCTGTATTATTACCAACATTATACAACAGTGACCCTGTGTTCGGTTGCACAACAGTACAGCCTCTTGTCTTTTCCCCTCTCTCTGGCGTGGCCCGATTACAGGTGAAAGGAATCACTGTCGTCCTCACGCAATCAAGCATTGCTATACATTGACATTTTGAAAGTGTCGGTTGTCTTGTTTACTTTGTGGATACTATGGTACTTTGTTTGCGTGCTGCTTTACCCTAAAGTCATCAACATTTGTGTACATTTAGATTAGTGTTTGGTCTTCTTCTTTCCACGGTGCAAGCAGTTTAAATGATCTGTTGTACATAGTTTCTTCTGTGTAATACTAGCCAACTAGCTTAGCATTCTGGGGCCATGGCCAAGTGCTGGCTAGCTGAGCTCGCTTTGTGGGCCCCCCAGGGGGCTGTGTGTGTTGGTCTGTGACTTGACTTAGACATAAGGGAGTAGAGCACAAGATCTCCATGCGATCAGTCCAGGTAGAACATATAGATGAAGACACAGGTCTCGCTCTCTCACTCTCTCTATATATATATATATATTGCCTTGACATGCAGAGCACCACCTCAGGCTGGCAGGCAGATGCTGATCTGAGTCCATCCACAGAGAGAACCCCACATCCCTGCATTTGCCCTGATCAGTAACTGTCTGTTACCCGCTTAATGTCTCTTAGCACAGACTAGCGTAGCTTAGGTAACGTAGCACCATTTTCTTTCCTTTCATGTCTGAGCAAAACAGAAGATGTGTGACTCATCTCAAGTCTGACAGATGTGTCTCTCCAGCGAGGATGATAGTTTCTTTACAAGAGGATAGAGGTTGAGTTGCTCTTAGCTAGAAGTGGTTGAAAATAGTATAAAACAGTATCAGCATAGTGTGATGTCACTAATAATTCCCTCCTAACATCTCTTGGTCATGTTTACCTCAAATAGTAAAGCACAGCATCAAAACTGAATAAAAGTCCACCAAATGGTATATGTAATGCAGTCGAAGGTGGATCTGTGAATGGACAGATACAATGTTTTGTGTGTGTGTGTTCCTGCAGGAGGTGAGCGAGCCCACCAAGGAGGAGAAGGCGGTGGCCAAGTACCTCCGTTTCAACTGCCCCACCAAGTCTACCAACATGATGGCCCATCGGGTGGACTACTTTGTCGGTCAGTTTGTCTCTTTCTCTTTCTCTTCTCTTCTCTCCTGCAGTGTGTGTGAAGAGTGACGGATGATGTGCACCATGAGGATATACCGATGCTGATCCTGATATGGAATTGCAGTCTGATATCAGAGAGTCAGAGAATAGCCCCACAGTATATATGTTGGATCAAACAATATACTTGGTGTAAGAACGGCAGTACTCTGTGGTCTTAAAACCAGGAAATTAAATATGAAACTGGTCCGCCAGTGTTCACTGAATGTGGCCGCCAGCCGTCCCATGTTCCTTTGCGCTGCGTGTTGGTCGCATCCGAAACAAAGTTAATGGGGCATGATGCCGTACTGTTGAGTCCACGCTGGTCAGTGGAAGTATCAGACGATGGTGGACATTGAGTCATCGTTAAGGTGTATCGTCTTCCGCTCAGCCTCCACTCGGCTGAGCGGAAGACGAAGAAGAAGTGACACAGATTCACCACCACAGCTCTAAGTAGGATGAAACCGAAGGTTTCAGTTGAGGGGGAGTATGACTGCAGTTAGAGTGCTGCTCAGATTTTCTTCTGGCTTTGAAGGCGAGCCTTTGTTTTTGGTGGTCGGTGTCCATTTGATGGTTCGACCTATATCCCTCTCACGAAAAAGATTGTCTTTCTTTTAGCTCGTCCCCCGCCGTTGTGACACATTCTAGCAACAGCTTCTGGATCTGCTGTTTGGTTTCGTCTTATCCACGTAATAGCTGTTGACAGATAGGGACATTTGCTGTCCTGTAAAAAGCGTAGTACACTTTGTATGCTTACCTGTATATGTAGGGTCAGCCACATTGTGCTTGTTTATGTAAAACGCACATGAGCACAACATGCTAACGGGCATATGTCATGGCTCCATTTCTTTTTACTACCTGTAGACTACCTGTTCAGGAAAAAAAAATCTAAAAGCACAGAGTAAAAACTATGTTGTCCCCAATGACGTGATTTGACACAAATGGCAATTTTCCAGTACACTGTACTGTGATAGTGCGGCCTGATAGTTATTTGCTCCTACTGTACTATGTGCTATCTGAATGTGTCCTTTAATCCCTAATCCTGTTTTGTCTGCATTATTGCACAACAACATGCTTCTCTCTGTGCCCTCTGTCCTGCAGCCTCCAAGGCGGTGGACTGTCTGTTGGACTCGAAGTGGGCCAAGGCCAAGAAGGGAGAGGAGGCCTTGTTCACCACCCGGGAGTCCGTGGTGGACTACTGCAACCGGTAGGCTGTAGATAGACCTCACTCGCACAGCCTCCTTAGGGCTGGCACGACGTCACATCGCAATGGCCGCCCTCCATTTTTGGAAGCATAGGAGCATTGGCATGTTAGTTATGTTATTTTTTGGTCATTGTTTAATAATTCATCGTGAAATGATTTGTCGTTATGGGGGGACATTGTGTTTGAAACTGCCACAGCGTTTCTCATGCGAGACGTGGCAAAACAAAGTTTTCATTAGCCTAGGTTACGCTTTATTTATGTTGATTTAGGATTTTACAGAACTACAACTCTCTGGAGTCCTCTCAATATGGCTGGGTATCAAAACATTATTTTGTTTGGCACTGTATTACAGAGATTTAGTTTGAGGTCTCTTTAATGCGGTAACACTGCAATAAAGAAAAAAGTAGTTCAATTGAATTAGCTCATATTAGACTTGTAGACAAAAATATAAAAAGTATGTGCTCTTCGGCCAGCTGTACTGGTGCTTTGGCGCAAAACAGAGAAAAACAAACAGAAGGCTGGCACACTATCATTAGTTTTATAGCAGGAAGCGTACGTGTGTTGTGTGATCACCTGTCTGAGAGAACACATGACCTTGAGACAACAGTTATCAGAGAGAGGGGGGGGGGGGGGGGGCAGTGTGTTGTTGTCACACATACACACACACCCCTGGTTAGACCCACTGACTCTCTCGTAATTACCAACTTAAAAACAGTCAATAAAGCAATACAAAAATCCTCCACATATAGTCTCTGTTCTGCTCGTGTCGCCGAACAATAATCACGTCTGCACTGTGCTGATAATAATTAATATTGCGCTCGGTTGCCAACTCCTCGTCAAAACAACCCAGTGGTTGTTGTCATAGTTAATGCCAACTGGTTTAATGAGTGTGTCCTAGCGGTGTACATCAGTGGTCTGATTTGACTGCATGCAAAACGCAGCCAGAACTCAAAGGCCCTCCGGGCTTCTGTAGTGGTGTTGTTATTTGTGAAACACTTGCTTTTCTTTAGGGAAAGTGCTGCAGAAACACATGTTAATTAGTGTAATGGACCCTTTTCACAGGTCGCCAACAGTAGGGTAAAGCAACTTCCTGTTCCTGTAATTTTAACATGAAGTCAGTTTTATTTATGTCTGTCGCAGCACCGGCATGGTCAATGAATATTGACTTGACTAATCTCTACTGATGAACTGCCACAACTAAATCAAACGGACCTATAATTACTGTCATGAGCTACACCTTTGTCTTTCCTGCTTTGAAAAGGGTCTATTGTTGTTGTTGTTGTTGTTGTTGTTTTCAGACTCCTGAAGAAGCAGTTCTTCCATCGCGCTCTCAAAGTGATGAAGAAGAAGCCAGAGAAGGAGACCAAGAAGGAGAAGGAGAAGAGAAGGAGAAGGAGAAAGAGAAAGAGAAGGAGAAAGAAAAGGAGAAGGAGAAAGAGAAGGCCAAGGGTGACAGCAGCAAGGAGGAGGAGAAAAAGGGGAAGAAAGACAAAGAGAAGAAGAAAGACTCTGGGGAAGCTAAGAAAGAGAAGGGTGTACGTACACACTTACTTATTTAAGCCTTCAGCACTCTGTTGTTGCCATGCTGTCATACAACAACATACCGCACAAAGCGAAAGTTAAAAAACAAACTTGTCATAACAAATGCCCATCCCTGCAAATTAGTGAACGCGTTCGTCAATGTCCACACAATAGGGCTGAACATTCACAGCAAAGGCTGCGATTAATAAATAAATAAAGTGTAATAAGTGTTTTACGTCAGGTATTGTGCAGAACGTGCCTTGCTACCTTCGCTACAACACGGGGCAACACTACATGTTGAGAGTCTGTAGAAAGGTTCGTTCAACAACGTTTAGTAGCTGGCCGGCTAGCGGAGTTCCCCCGCGTTCAACTAGTTTTACAATAATGTCCGCCCGCCAGGGACGTCCCGACATCACAAGTGAAATGTATAGCAGCATAGCGCTGCTGTGGTGTATGTATTTAAATAAATAGCAGCTTATACAGTTTGAACGATCAGTAAGATTAATATTGATTATTTAATGTATAAATATATTTCTTTTTTTTTTTAGATTTTATTAAAAAGTGCAATTCACATGTTTATATATTACATGTTTATTACGACGACTTTGAGTCATCTAAATATTGTGTGGTAGAGCCACAGATGTGTTCTTTTTTATATTGTTTACAAGGCTTGAAGTGAAATACGTTAATATTCTGTGATAGAAGCTTTTTCTTTTTATATCAATTCATGCATCAATTAATCTAATTTCATCATAACACCTACATAGACCAGGGCCCAGTTTCCCGAAAGCGTCGTTAGCCTAAGTGGTTCGTTAAGTTCGTCGTACGACCATCAGACAGATTTCACACCGTTTCCCGAAAGCATCGTTGCGTAACGACCGTCGTTAAGACGCTCGTAGCTAACGAGGGCTCTGTCCTCGTAGCGCTACGAGCGTCTTAACACATCCAATACCACTGAATGTCCAGCTGGTGACGCTAAAGTTACGATAGGCTATATAGGCTATATAGCTTAGTCTATGTTATACCAATTTTACCAAAGATACCAAAGATTATAGAGCGGAGCTCTATAATCTTATATTTGATGTACACCTAGGAAAGACGTTGACGCTATGAAGACGCTATGGCCACGTTGCTTGGCAACGCCTGCATACGGGAGATATTTAAAAAAACCTCATGATTGTAACTCTAAAACACATTAAAGTATTATTAATTGATTAAATATTAACAGCCGACGCGGAGGCGTGAACCGCGGAGGACGGTTCTGTTAATGGACACCTCGAAGGGCATTATCCCGTTTATACAATGGTCACTTACGAAAGAAAGAAATATTTAATCAATTAATAATACTTGAATGTGTTTTAGAGTTAAAATTTATTTAATATCTCCCGTATGCAGGCGTTGCCAAGCAACGTGGCCATAGTGTCTTCATAGCGTCAACGTCTTTCGTAGGTGTACTTTTCAACCTACACCCTCCAGCCAATCAGAATCGAGTATTAACCCAGAGCATGGTATAATGTATTTCAGCACCGTGTCAGTGGACAGGTACAAGGCTATGACCGATCGTTAGATCTGTGCACGCGCGTTCATGTTAAGAGGAGTTTCGGGAAACGCACGGAAAAAAATAACGATCGTTCGAAAGATGATTCGTAAGAAGGATCGTACGAGCGTGGATCCATCGTTATCGGGAAACTGGACCCTGGCCTACAGGAAAGAGCAGTTTATATGTTGACTGTATCCAGTGTTGTGTTAGTCATACTATACATATATATATAAATGATTTGCTTGTGTTTAGTGAATAATACAGAAGGAAAAAATCGCATACTAAATGGCAATCGCAATATTGGTAAAAAAAAATCGCAATTAGATTATTTTCCCAAATCGTTCAGCCCTACCACACAATGCCAGCGTCTAATGAAGTTTCCATTTTGTCATCCGGTCGCTTGGGCCATCACTGATAGACCGTTGAAAGTTCAACAGTGACTGCGTGTGTCTGTGTTAATGAGATGTAATGGTGGAGGGTTGTTTCTGCTCCGCAGGACGACAGCCCCGGCTCCCCCAAGAAGAAGAAGGACGCCAAAAAGAAGTTCAAACTGGAGCCCCACGAGGACCAGCTCTTCCTGGACGGAAACGAGGTAGAGAGGGGGGAGGGGGGGAGGGAGAGGGAGGCATTTAAAGCAAAGCTAAAGCCGTCAACACATGATAAACCTTCAGTGTCAGCTGAAGGTCTTCAGTGTGTTTTGATTTGTTTTCAATAAATGTTCGCATTTTATGTTGCTGTGTGTTTGAGTGAAATGTTAGTCTATAGCAGGCCTGGGGAATCTGTTCCACAAAGGGCCGGTGTGGCTGCAGGTTTTTGTTCAAACCAACCAAGAGCACACAGTTTGATCAATCAGCTCTCTGAAGACTGAGATCAGTTGATTAAATGAGTCAAGTCTGGTGTGCTGCTGCTTGGTTTGAACAAAAACCTGCAGCCACACCGGCCCTTTGTGGAACAGATTCCCCAGGCCTGGTCTATAGTAACTGTTTTAGTAACCGCTTTGCGTCGGCGTCAACAACGCCCCCTAGCTGTTCTAAAATCACTGTAAACCAACACAACTGTAAAGAGATGAGAATACCACCAGAGGCGGTTAATTCAGCTCGAAAATGCCTCAAATACGGTGTTCCTCTTTGTCCGCAGGTGTACGTTTGGATTTATGACCCTGTCCACTTCAAAACCTTTGCTATGGGACTCATCCTCGGTGAGTCTGCTGCAGATGAGTCCTCTCAAACGTCTTTGTGACACCTCTCGTCTGGGACATTAACACCGTGCTGTGTGTGTGTGTGTGTGTGTGTGTGTGTGTGTGTGTGTGTGTGTGTGTGTGTGTGTGTGTGTGTGTGTGTGTGTGTGTGTGTGTGTGTGTGTGTGTGTGTGTGTGTGTGTGTGTGTGTGTGTGTGTGTGTGTGTCATGTCTCTGTAGTCATCGCAGTGATCGCGGCCACGCTGTTCCCTCTGTGGCCGGCTGAGATGCGCGTGGGCGTGTACTATTTGAGCGTGGCGGCGGGCTGCTTTGTCGCGAGCATCCTGCTGCTGGCCGTTGGTACGTACCGCTAGGTTACAAGTTTCAAAACTTTATTGTCCGTATGCAGGCAGACAGAAATGTGTCTTCAGTTCGGACCTCAGATGTTTTAATGATGATTTGTATTTGTATTTATTTGTAGCACGCTGCATCCTCTTCCTGATCATCTGGGTGGTGACGGGCGGGCGCCACCACTTCTGGTTCCTGCCCAACCTGACGGCTGACGTGGGCTTCATCGACTCGTTCCGGCCCCTCTACACGCACGAGTACAAGGGCCCGCGCTCCAAGAAGGCCTCCGACAAGACAGACGCAGACGCTGATGCAGACGCAGACGCTGATGCAGACGCTGATGCAGACGCTGATGCTGATGCAGACGCTGATGCAGACGCTGATGCAGACGCCGGCGCCGTGGACGCCAGCGCCCCCGTGACCTCCACTACCGTCACCCCCGTCACTACCACCGCCACCACCGCCACCAAGACCCACAAGTCAGACAGCGACGAGGAAGAGGAGGAGGAGGAGGAGGAAGAGGAGGAGGAGAACGAGATGGTAAAGCCGGAGTGTCCGGAAGAGAAGGGAGAGGAGGAGGAGGAGGAGGATGATGATGAGGCGGGAGAGGAGGAGGAGGTGGGGAACAAGGGGCAGGGCAGATCGGGAGCGGCGCCGGCGGAGCGCCACTCGGACACAGACAGCGAGAGGCGCGAGGAGGACGGCTCGCAGCACAGCAACGGCAACGACTTTGAGATGATCACCAGGGAGGAGCTGGAGCAGCACACGGAGGAGGAAGAGGAGGACGAAGAGGAGGAGGAGGGGGAGGGGGAGGAGGAAAGAGAGCGAGGAGGCGAGGAGACTAAGCCTCCCGGCTGTTGAAACTATAAACTCTTTTTCTTTCATCTCCAGCCTCCCTCTCTCTCTCTCTCTCTCTTTTCCTCTCTTTATCTCTCCGTCTCTCTCTCCCTTTCCCTCCCTTCGTGGCGCTACTCCCAGGATCCTCCTGCCCCCCCTCTGACCGCAACCCCTCTCTCTCTCTATGTACCTTTTAGACATCTTTAACTACACATGCCACCATATAGACCAGGTGTGAGGGTGGGGGGCGGTGGGGGTGGGGGGGGGCCCCGAGGGCCAGTGCGAGCTCGGTGTTGAGGAGAAGCGACGATGACAAGGGAAAAGAAACAAAAAAAACGAGAGAAAACGAGACGTATAAACCCACGTCACAGAAGCCTTGAGGTGGAAAACTAAATCCTCCACGTCTTCTGCCTCCTGAAGGCGGGGGGGGGGGGGGGGGGGGAAATTGCCATGTTTTTTATTTTTGTTGCCTGAGGAATGAACCTGTCTCACTCACCATCCCCTGACACCCACCCCCATCGCCAAAGGCCACTTCCTGTCTCCCCCACCCAGTTCACTTCAAACGGTTACTGTTCCCACCTTGCCTTGGTTCACGTTGTAAGCGCTGCTTTCAGTGTCGCTTAAAAAATTGTTTTAACCATTTCACCCCCCCCCCCCTTTTTATCGATACGGTACTAGGGGCCGGCGCTAACCCTTACCCTGTCCTGTGGTTTAGACGTGATGTTCGATGCTTCAGTGCTTAATGGTAGTTGTGTAAGGCATGGCGTAGGCCCCATTCGGAGCACTTCCTATTTGTCACCAGACAGTCCGGTCGCTTTCCTCAGGCAACACTTTAACCCGGAGCGGAACAAAATCCCCCAGGTTTCCCCCCCTCCCCACCCACCCACCGATTGAGAGAGAGAGAGGCACGCAATCACGTGTCTCTGTGGAGGTACTCGGCGCCTAGGATGAGACGTGGCGGCGCCTTTTTGTACGGCGGGTGACGATTGTAGAGCTCGCCACCGCACCGCAGGCCAACGTGTTGTTTTACACTTGACGCAGTGACGGTCTTGTTTCTGTCAGTAAAAAGCTGCGCAGATGAGACGCAATTTCCATTTCTCCCTCGTTATTCTCAGTTAATTGTCAGGTCTGTCAATATTTACAAAGGAAAAAAAACCCAATAATAATGCCGTCAAAATCTAGTGCCAAATGAACATAGTACACCTTGGTACAATGTTATTATGCATGTTAAGCTCCTACAGTGGGATGCTGCCAGTAAAAGGATGCATTTGGATATATTTTTGTTTGACAACGGTTATAAAATGCCACACCCTACATTTTCTGTCTTGGTTTATTTTTTATTTTTTAAAGAAAGCACAGCAAAGGGTCGTCACATATTCGGTTTGGGTCCGAAAGACACCATTTCACGAGCCACCCCAAGCCGACCAGTCCATGAGTCCCGTATCATCTGCTAGCACAAGCGCTCACGCGTGGCGGGGGGGTGGCGGAGGAGTGGCTCGCCTTTTATGGATTTCTCTTCAGCCACAGCTGATTGTAGTCCCAAGTCGCCACCGACAACCTGAGACGACAATGTCGTCCATTCGAGAACCAATGAGGCGCCCGGTGGCGTTGAGGAGGCGGGGCCAAGCGTGTGGACCCAGGGGTCTGCCTCTTCCTGCGTTAACATCATCTTCTGGCTAGAATTGCTCTGTTTGTTTGTTTTTACTCATAGTGAGGATAATATTTAAGTATAAATATATTAAAGAAAATGTATCATTTATAAATGGATTCTATTGATATCAGATATATATATATACCTGCATACAGTCCGAGACATGGTGAAACAGCTTGTTCATTTTGAACAGTCATATTGTCAATAACAAGAAATGTTTGTTTTTTTTCTTGCTTTTGACGTTTTTTGAGTTCCTCCCCGATAGCAAGCTAATTGGCAAACGCTATAATCCTTATAAGGGGCTTAACGTGGGAGTTTCGTCACTGTTCATTTTGATGCTTTAACGTTGAATGTCACTGAACATTAATGTAAGTGGTATGAAGAGTTGTCCCGTCGTTTGATACCAGACACAGCGATGCTACGCGCGTCCCTCCCTCGCGGAACAGGTCGATCATTAATGGCAGATGGGGAAAACCAGTGGCTTACATAAGGTTGACTAACATCTGCGGCTTCCCACTGACAACATTGCGTAACGTGGCGAGTGCTTATGAAAAACGTTGTGTGCGTGCGCGTGTCTCGAATCTTTGTTGAGTAGAAACTCCAGACTTGTGATCATTTGAATGTCCAGGAGTAAAGTCCACCCGACTTGCTTGACTGTCATTTTTTCTTTGTTTCCCGCGCTCGCTTTGAAAGAACAGGAACACTTTGTTGAACGTCCACAGCCTCACTTTTCCTCAAGGCTCCCGGAAACCTTTTCAAGCTGTTTTTTCTGTCTATTTACTTTTTGGTTTTTTTCCTGTTTGTTTTGTTTTTATTGTTTGCATTTAGTTTTTGTGTCTCTTTTTTTTGTTGGTGTCACTGTCTTCTGGAAGTATCGTGCCAGTAGTAGCAGCACTGTGACTGTGGCAGAGTGCTCCCATTTAACAAACACGCTAATCTGTCCCCGAGTGTCGCACGGTGTCGGTCTGTTGTGTGTTGTATTGCTCTGCTGCTGCTTCGCATCGTGTCGCTTTCTGAACATTACAGACTCTCCCTGTTGGATCTCTGGTCAGAAAAACAAAAAAAGGTTCTCACCCACCTAGAGGTTTTGGATCGACGTCATTTCCCCAAGACCGTTTCATGCAATATTATGAGTATAATTTAATTGGATGTCTTGAAATATATCTGTATCTTATCATTGCAATAAAAATCTAGAAAGCAGCCCCGTCTTCTGGTCATTGACTGTGAGGAGGAGCGATGGAGATGATCGGAGTTGTTGACTTGGATTATATTATGCTGATAATACCACAGTCATGCAAAGATGACGCATGATATCAAACTATTTCTCAGCTCCGTCTCTATTCCCCTCCGATACTCTCATAGTATTTTGTAGTATTCAGCAGTCAGTTTAAATGTTTAAGAACCTTTATTTAACCAGAGAAAGACCTCATTGAAATCTATTTTCCAAGTGTGATTTTTATAAACTTTTCATGTAGAGTAAAATGAAACTGCAGTGTGGGCAGATAGAAGAGTCCCTGTTATAGCTGCTGTGTCTACATTGGAGGCCCCTGCCTCACTGAGGGCCTCAACCAATTAAGTGATTTTTGCATATTGGAAAGGTGTGGTCGTTTGGTAGACACGCCCACACATCGAACTGAACCGCTTGTTTGGTCCCCGTTCTTTCCTCCCATCTTCAGCTCCCTTCTAGAAAACTATTTCTTTTGATAAGAGAAAAAGGAAAGAAATGTAAAGTATATATTATTTTTATTTTCTTATAGGATTTATCAAAAGAAATCCGGTTTTCTAGAATGGAGGTGAAGACAGAGGAAGGGGACGGGGGTCTAATACTTTAAACCCAACCGCTCTATTACCTAAACTTAAAGGTGCTGTATAGCTTAGATTTAAGAGCTATTATTTGAGTGTAATTTATTAGAAATGGCATAGCCATGCATTAGCTATTAGTGAGCGAGATGCCCTGAGAATATGTTTCGAGTTCACTGCTTGCCTGCATGAGCCAGTTTAGGTTTTTGACCGCTCCCGGCTCCTTTCTGACCAATCAATAATAATAATAATGGATTTTATTTAAAAAAGCGCCTTTCAGGTCACTCAAGGACACTGTACAACAGAATAAATTAAAATCACACAGTTAAAATATACAAAGCACAGGATAAAATAGACATGATAAAGAAGGATCAACATAATAACATAAAATAAATAGGGCAGTATGGCAATATGGATTATTTATGACATCTGAGAATCAGAGGGAGTATGCGGTCCGGAACAGGTGGGTTTTGAGTGGTGATTTGAAGAGGAGAGAGTCACAGTTCCGGAGGTCGGGAGGTAAGGAGTTCCAGAATTGGGGAGCAGAGCGACTGAAGGCTCTGCCCCCCATAGTGCTGAGGCGGGCAGGGGGCACAGAGAGGTGGATGGAGGAGGAGGATCGAAGGGAACGGGTGGGGATGCGCAGGAGGTCAGACAGGTAGGGAGGGGCGAGGTTGTGGATGGCCATGAATGTGAACAGGAGGAGTTTGTAGTTAATGCGGCGAGTTATGGGGAGCCAGTGGAGCAGCCAGGACAACTCTTCCCTGATTGGTTTGTGGAATCTGACCTATATCAGCTTTAGCTATAACTAACCCTAAACTTTACTATTTCAAACTTTATAACTACAATTAACCGTCCTTAATCTTATACAAAACAGAACTGTTTTGAACTTTGAACTATAGCTAAACTCAAACTGTCCCTTTCATTAATCATCTCTAACCTAATACCTAAACTTAACCATAACTAAGCATTTACTTGATTGAAGATACATTTAGGTGTCATTAACCAATTCCCTAGAATACCCATCACCAAAAGGACAACTATGACAAGGATCAATTTAATTTAATTATTTCCTTTTTATTTAATTCATTGAACCATTGGATGCATTATTTATCCATATTATTGGACAACGGTTTACCCAGCATGTCTGAAAACCTAGAAAACAAATATTTAAGATGTAGCAGTGGATACAATTGTTGGTTAAAAACGATATTGGGTCGAGGTGCATGAGAATTCATGCAAGCTTGTTTTTGGCTGGTGTGAGTAGCTTTGCTTGACGTCCTTCATGAGGTTTGGTGGCCCCAACAATAAATAAACATTATTTCACAAAATAAACACTTAAAATAATAACTCACTTTTATAATACAGATTCTTAAACTAAGAATATACATTTAAAGAAATGCTCGTATATCATTTGTTCTCATACAATGTGCTATAGTTTCCACAAGTAGTTGGGAATATATACAAGGAAAAGATAATTTGCTATGATCAATATTAAAGTTTGCTTTCCTCACTACAGCACAAACAGTGCTTTCATTAAAAAAATGAATGATCAGCTTGTAACACAAGACGCTTCCTTCAGAGGAGCCCCGCAGCCAAACTTAAGGTAAGCCACACTTTTTTTTTTTTTTTAAAGGGGCAGCACACCCCAAGACATCCCTTTCAACTGACCCTTAAAGGAGACGAGGCATGGCGGTCACATGTCCTAACCCTGTGGAGCCCCCTCAGTTCTCCGTGTCCGAGGAGTCGGAGGGGTGGGCCAGGCCAGCCTGCCTCTTGCGGACGTTCCAGTGCAGGCACTGGGCCAGGCTCTCGAACCAGTCGTACACCAGGTCGTGGCAGCATATGGACGGCACCGGGTAGCAGGAGGTGGTGATCTTGATGCTGCGGAGGGTCAATAGAAGTGTGTGTGTGTGTGTTACACACGCAGCCACAGTATACCTAAACGAATCATTTCAACACTTGCGGCGTTGTGTGCAAGTGTTAAAATGATATTTTCCTAAACGGCCAGCCGTACGCCCTACACGCGCACAGCACACACACACAGTGCACACTGTCCAACTCAGTGGTTCTCAACCGGTCTAGCCTCAGGACCCACATGTGTCATTAGTTATTAAGTCACGACCCAAAAATAAAAACATTCATTTACCAATATTGCAGGAATCAACACTGCCTTCATGTACTGTTAAAAACATTCAGCGAACAAAAAGCTGCAACAATTGGGGCTAAGCTCAATGAAACAGTAAGCCATCGAACCATGAATTAACATTGAAGCATTAGTTAATGCATGGGCTTCTTCCTAAAGATTAAGGTTTGGCGTAATGCTCTGCGACCCACTTATGGGGTCGCGACCCACCAGTTGAGAACCACTGGTCTCGGGGACGTAGAGCCAGGGATGGTGGGGGACAGATGACTACTGACCAGTCTCCATGCTGGATCTCCTGCCTCTTCCGGCCATCAAACGAGACCCAGGCAGTGTTCCTGGCGTCGGGGGACAGGGTGATCTGTGTGTGTGTGTGGGGGGGAGAGAGTGGAGTGGAAGGGGTTTCAGTTCAAGCAGTTCATTCTTGGTTGTATGCTTAAGCAATGAGCCACGAGAGGCCGAGGTTTATAGTGATTTTAGAACAGCTCGGGGGTGGGGGGGGGGGTTGTTAGGCACAAGGATCTTCCACTAAACAAAATAGTTCCTCAATACTAAAACTAAACTAATACCAAAACAATACTCAGCTCAATACTAAAACTAAAATAATACTAAAACAATACTCAACTCTACTAAAACTAAACCAATATTAAAAAATGAATTGAGATGCAGTCACAGGTGTGTGTGTGTGTGTGTGTACTTTACAACGGCTTCGAGCCGATCAGAATCAAGGCTCCGTTTTTATCCACTGATTTCCATCATCGCCTCTGCAGCACCATATCTCACGATACCTAGTTCTCAAGTGTCTCACCATGAGCTCCACGCCGGCCGGCACCACGATGGGCCTGAAGGAGAGCGAGTGTGGGCAGATGGGCGTGACCATGATGGCCGGCACGTTGGGGTGGATCATGGAGGCGCCCGCCGCGGCTGCATACGCCGTGCTGCCCGTTGGCGTGGAGACGATGACTCCTAGTGTGGCGCGAGAGCGAGAGAGAGAGAGAGCTTTTGTTTAAAGTATGACACTTTTCTTCAGCGTTTTTGGCTATATCCGTGATGCTCTGTCATTGAGTGAGTGATAGAGTTGCACCATTGGTCGGAGTGAGTGATGACGTGGTCGTTTGTTGATGTTTCCATATTTGGCGGGCATCAGCCTGCGCAAACACTTCCTGGCTGCACCTGATTGGACGAACGCTTTCAGTTGTCTGTCTGTGCATGTGCTGTCTTGTGCTTTCGGATTTCAAACCGGACCAACAATGGCGGCTGCCTCACAAACGATCTCATTTAACAGCTAAATAGTACACTGAAATGTTTTTCTGAAATGTTTTTCTGAAAACATTTCAGGCGAGAAATAAGCCATGCAGTTGCTGAATCCGTCTTCATTTTAGATTGACAATGGTTAGTTTAAAGGTTTTTTGGGAGTTTCCAGAGGACGCCATGGATTTGCATAAAGTAGGAGAACTCAACTTCATCAAATAAGGAGCACGCCAACGACGCCCAATCTCACGAAACTCAACGCCACACTCCCAGAATTAATTGCAGGGCTGCTCACATAGACAGTGAATGGAAGGCGTGGAAATGATGGATACTTTACGTCCTCAGAGAGCATTCACAAGCAGTCTGTTTATTGACTGCCATTCATTCTGAATCTATCGAGCGCTACGGACAGATTTACGGTCCCGTCACATACTAGCTTTTGACCTAGTCTTGTTTTTCTATGTGTGAATGTGAAATATTGTAACAGATGTGCTGCCAACTAGACTTATTGGGAATACTGGGAGAAAAAAAAAAGGGGACGTGAAGCTCAAGACGTCCCTCTAGTGGTCAAGGTTGGTAACGGCAGTGTAAACTATTTACTCAAGGCTCAACCAGTAGGCTCTGTTACAAATGTAAATGTTGTAATGTTGAATGTTTATCAAATGTTTTATAGAAACGTGATAATTGAATTAATTTAAAAAAGCTACATTCTGCGGACTATGTGCTGCAACCGGCCTGTAGTTATATAGTGGCATTGTTCATTGTTCACACCATCATCTTGGTTCCATATTTGGCTCCAAACGCTAGCGTTTAGAACCAAGATGGCCGCTAGGTGAATAAAGGCCAATGCTGCGGTTGCTCTCTTACCGTCACCCTGCACTGAAGTGATGAGACGCCCATCCAGGTACAGGTCCACGTTGGACAGGTAGGATGACGGGCCCCTGTCCACCACCACCTCGTTCAACACCTGTGCGCGCACACACACACACACACACACACACACACAGAAAAGACATTAAGGGCCACAGAGTCACTTGAGCCAACAACAAAAAACAGATGGGCTATGGTAAACTTCCTCTCCCAAACTAAATTACAGCAGAGATGAAAATAAAATCTATTCCATCCCCCCCCCCCTTCCCCTCCAAACGCCCAGCCAGACAACCAGCCAATCAATGACATCGGGGCAGTTCGGTCAATGGGACCGATCTATCAGCTGTAACTACAGCCATGAGGGGGTTTGATATCGGTCTGTTTAAATCAGTTTATCCCTTAAAAATACCCTTATCTGTTTTTACATCGTGAACCGCAATGCTTTATCTCTCTATTTACATCGGTTTAACTCCTTATAGTCAAATCTTAGCTTTATCTGTCTATTTAGGCTACAAGTTAAACCCTTGGAAACGCAGACATAAGATAAATAAAGACGGGCATCTTTTTGAATGCGATAATTAGCATTAAAGTACTGCATCTTATTAATGTGGCAAGAAAAAAAGAAAAAAAAAAGCACAAACAATTAATCTTCCAATTCATTTTTGCCTGTTTGTATGCATGTGGTGAAAAAACTGCCAAAAAGAGGAAACCGCAAACAATTTTGACACCCAGGCGGTTGGGTGGAGGGCAATCTTTTTCCTCTTTCTACATGTTTTCCATATCACTGAGGTGCCGGTTTGACACAAATGCTGTAATGCTGACCTCTCATTAGCCATCGGACAAATGGCCTCATGGTCACTCCACAATAGAGCGTAACAGTGACCGCCCCTTTTTAACAGCTCCGGTGCCGGAAGTAAATTTCCCATGCATTTATCTCGTCCACTTTTCGTATAATCCTTATAAAAAGAGTATTAAGCCTTTAACCAAGCCGATCGTTCGTTGTGGTAGTCGTGACCATATTATGTTTGATTCGGGCATAAAAAGAATTTGGAAAACGGAAGAAAAGCCAAAGGTACTTTATTTTGTTGACCGAGTGAGGAACTACTCATCCCGAATCAAACATAATATGGTCACGACTACCACAACGAACGATTGGCTTGGTTCAAGTCTTAATACTCTTTTTATAAGGATTATACGAAAAGTGGACGAGATAAATGCATGGGAAATTTACTTCCGGCACCGGAGCTGTTAAAAAGGGGGCGGTCACTGTTACGCTCTATTGCTTTGTTATTAAAGGCAACTTGGCCTGTGAACTATTTCCTCCGATTAAACTTTTGCACTTGTTTAGTTTAGTGACCTTTTGGGCTGGAGCCAAACAATTTTCACCAAACGCTTCTCAAGTAACTGCCACACGGCGAATAAGTTCCCTCCATTTACACCAGCTTTGGTGTTCAACAGCAGTCTATATTCATATATCGTTATTAAAACGTAGCAGGTGGTCATGGTGACAACATGTGATGTGAAGTGTTGAAGTCTCCGTGTGTGTGTGTGTGTGTGTGTGTGTGCGTGCGTGCGTGCGTGCGCGTGTGTGTGCGTGCTGTTGTTTGGGAGTGTCACACTAACGGCATCGGAGCTCACTGACATCACTCTGCTCGGCCGTTGCCGCGGTCTCCACGGCAACAGGCTCAACAGAGCCCCACAATATCTCCCCGCCCCGCCCCTACTTTTTCCTTTTCTTCCTCCAGCTGCTTTATTATGACTGTTACCATGGCGACTCGGACATCGCCTCGTGAGCCGGTGTGCGTACATCCTTGCGCAGACTGAGGCAAACACGCAGATGGAAATGTTTGTGGCGATTGCCAAGGCAAACACACACACTCTCATACACAGACACACACAGACAGACACACACACACACACACACACACACACACACACACACAGACACAGACACAGACACATACAGATGACTTCATCCTCTTTATGTGGCTCAGCTGGGAGACGGGTGGTGTAGATGACATCATGCGGCCATGATCAGAACAGCAGGGGGGGGAACTAAACTGTGATGTAGGGCTGGGGTCAGAACAGCCCCCTGGGGGAATTACTCTTTAAACTCCACTTGCATCAATACAGCTGTACTGGCCGGTCCCCTGGCATCCCATAATACTGACACGCGACTACGGTCCGAGGGAAAAAATTCACAATGCAAACACAGTGCCGAGTGTTGACAGAGCGAGTTGTGCTTAGACGCCACAACCGCTCGGGGTCCCGATTGGAAGGTTAGAAGGAAGTCAGCGTACTCCTATCTGATAAAACCACTGAAAATAGTAACGACCTGGCGATAGCAGCGTGATATTATTAGAATCACCTGCATTTTCGATCAAAACGCCACTAACTGCCGACCACAATCCTGATTACCAATACATTGACAATCTAGTAGACCCACAGTAACTGCATAGGGGTGATGATCATATGCATAAGGGTTTTTTGTGCGTATAAACATTTAAAGGCGGCCGTCCCGTTTCGCTGTGTCAGGCATGGTGGAACATTAGATAACACTACTAGGTGGCGCTATATTAAAAATTGAATCGGAGGCGGCAAGGAAGAGAGTACGTTCAAAATGTCAGCAGCACTACAAGTACATCTTGGGCTGGCTAGCACCAAAGAAGACCATACTGACCACAGTGGAGATTGGAGATCATTTCCACACATGTACAGACGGTCCCAAAAATCGCAGAGATGATGACGGGTGGTGAGAAAACAAGTGTATCGCGTTTTCTTTGGCACCCAAGGTTGACAAAAACATGTCAATAAAGCCTAAACTACATCCCAGCCCTTGCACATTTTCACATGACTTTTATAATATTAGGTTTGTACAAACAGAAGAGGTGAGCGCGAATAAGCAGAATATGTACAGTGTGGGCATAACAAATAAAGTCCCATGTTCTGCTGGTCCCACGGGTCTCTTTTCCACTCCTGCTTTCACAGGGCTTCAGAAAAAAGCCAGGAAAAACCATGGGTGTGACTAAATTTGTGTGTAGCACCTCGAAAGAACTAAGGCTGCAACGAATGGTTGATTAATGGATTAGTCAGAAAGTAAATCTTCGACAGAAAATAAATCAAATCAAATATATATCGATTAATCGTTCATTTATTACAAGTACAAATACCTATCATTTGCTGCTTCAGAAATTAAAATGTTTCAGGTTCATGGACCATTATGAAATTACCGTAATACTTTTTCTTGGCTGCTTGTCAGATAAAACAAGCCACTTTAAGACGTCACTCTGGACTCTGGTTACTTGTGATGCAATGAATCACAAGTGATTCATTGATTAATCGAAGAAAATAATCATTAGGTACTCACCTGGAGCTGCAGCGTCACCTTGCCAGCCTCTCCACAGGGGGGTCCGTGAGCGGGGAGGAGGGGGAGGGGGAGGAAGCCGTTGTGCTCCTCCCCCTCCCCCTCCCTCAGGGGCTGCTCCTGCAGCGCTGCCTTCACCACCTTCACCTTTAGACGGCTACGCAGTGTGATAGCCGCGTTGCCTGGACACACACACCCCCCGCACGCACACACGCACACGCGCATACACACACACACACACACACACACACAGTAGAAAGTTGGGTATGGGATAATGTACTTTTTTTCTTGGCTGATTGCGAAATGAACCCCGACAGGGTGATACATTAACCCTGACACCGGTACTTACTACAGAAATCAATCATTTGACACAAAATATAACAAAAAAGATAATATTTTATTGATTTAAAAATGATTGCATTTTTGCTTCTGCAAAAAGAAAAATTGTCTATTAGATTCTACTTTTGGAACTGCGTTTGGTCTGCGATTCAGAACAGACCATAGAATTGACCAATGACAATCGAGTATTCAACAAAGCCGTGTAATAATGTAGTTTAGTGTTCCACTAACCAATCATTACAGGAGGAACAAAGCAGGTCAACCAAATTGTTTAATGTGTGTAGATTTAGCAGATAATTAGAGGAAGATAATGCTTTTGTAAAAAATCAACACACTAGCCTGAGTTTTGCTGTAACACATTTTTCTATGAATACATACATTTCAATAAAGCACACCTACAATCACTACTACTGTCCTTGGACGGAGCCCTGCTGGTGACGTCCAGGTCAGTTTGTGACAAAGGGCATTATCATTACCAAAGAACTGATATGAATACCTTCAAAAACTTTGGTCACTTCGGTCTTGTATGACTCAAACTTGAAGGGTGTGAGGAAGCCCAGAGAGCCTAGGTGGAAGGCCATCACTGGAGGGACACTGCCCTGAAAACACAAGATAAACACTAAATAAATAACATCAACCAAGCTGCAACTGTCATTTAGTGCTTGTAGTGTTAACCGCTCTTCACTGTGAACAAATGGTCGAGGTGAAGGGGTTCACATCACTGAACAAGGAAACACTTCGATGCAATGCGTGCGAGTACCTGAAACAGAGAGGAGGCGTAGAGCAGAGTGCCGTCTCCACCCAGGCAAATGATGAGGTCAATGCAGTCAGAGATGTCGTCAAAACCTGGGCTCCATTAAAACCACACCGTGAGTCAATCATCTGATCAATCAAAGTCAACGCACTCTTTACAAGACTTCAAGTACTGTACACACATACATGATTTACATCTGGTTATTCCAAGGGAATAACCAGATCTACAGTTTACATTTACTTGGAGTGGGGTTTGGCTTACAACTCACATTTCTAAGTCTGCTACTAAAAAGGTGCTGTATTCACGAATGCAACGAACCAATCCGGGAAGAGATGTCCTGATTGGTCAGAAATGTGCCGGGAGCGGTCTAGAATCTAATTGGTCTCATGCAGAGGCGGGTGCGCAGTCAACCAGAACAGATGTTCCCACAGCGCATTTCACTCACTTATAGCTGACAGATCATTATTATTATTTTTTAGACTCAGTTAGACTTTATTAGTTAGACTCAGCTACAATTCTAGTCCATACCCAAGCATGCTAATTCAAAAGATTATTCTGCGATACAAAAACGTACAATTCTGAAAACATTTTCAGTTACTGCCCAATAAATTCATCAAACAAACACACCCTCGGGCTGGCAAGTGTGGAAATGATGGTGGGAACCAGTGGTGACACCCACCTTCTCTGAAGGTGCAGAGTTGGTTACAGATGGATCCGAACAACTGGTCGTCTGAGAGGCTGCCCTCCTCCACCACTCTGCGCTCCACATACACCATCATCTGCTTCTCCTGGGATACCCAGACGGGATTGGATGGGCATGAGTACCCTAGTACTCGTTGTATTTGAGTATTCGTTGCCTGACAGTGCCTAGAACCAGTGCCTGGTTATGATGGCCAAGTTCAATAAATGAGTTTCAAATTGCACTTGATTTCTGTGGATTTTCATAAATGTGAAGGCACTAGATATTCTTTGGTTAGAAAAAAAACAGTACTCAAACTTACTGGAAATGACTTAAAATGCCCTTCCCAAGTCAACATACACATTATCACTAGGGCTGCAACAAACAATAATCGCATCTCATTTTTCTAATCGATTAATCGTTATGGTCATTTATCAAGTACAAACATCAAACATTTGCTCCTTGATGCTTCAGAAATTCAAATATTTGGTTCATGGATCATTACTAAATGAATCCTTTAGTTTTTCTTGGCTGCTTGTCAGATGAACAAGCACATTGAAGACATCTGGACTGGAAGACTCTGGTCACTTTGGACAGCATTTTGATTGATTCATCTGAAAAATAGTCGTTAGATGACTACACTATGAAAATAATCATTGGTTGCAGCCCTAATGACCACCCAGTAAACAGACATGACCAAACAGTAGCACAGAGCGCAACAACGGACCTCCACCAGGAAGCGACAGAGCTCTTTGAACGGCTCCAGCAGGCTCTCATCTCGAATCTTCCTGATGACCAGCACGTTGGATGGGGGGTCGTTCCAGGTGAGCCTCTGGCTAGCCGGGTCTTGGATATGCCTGGGAGGACACACCAAATAGTCAAAACCACACACACACACGCGCACGCACACACACACACACACACACACACACACCCCCACCCCTCAGGTACAGACTACAGATTTAAAGGAATTTAAAGGTTTCAGGAATAACAAACCAAACCTCAAGCAAGTCAAATATCGTTGCAGATCTTCTGTTTGTTTCGCAGTAGAACTTGGTACGGGTAAGGTAGGATTTAGAATTGGATTCAGTTAGATAGAGCCAAGATGCATAATCTTCGGTCATCCATTCATTCAAATAAAATCACAGGTGGACATAAGGTCCAAACTCCAAGCATAGTACACTTTGTGTTGTCTTTCGGTCTGACTCTAAACCCCTCCCCCTCTGGTCTGTTCATTCCCTCTCACCATGTGGGTCTCCTTCCCTTTGAATCCTTTGAATGGCGGATGGCGGGCATGACAGTACAGAGCTCAGGCGAGCGTATTCTCAGGTCAGGTCCAAGGCTATTGTGATACGGCCTGACCGGACTGACAATCAGGAAATGTTGTGTCTTCGGCGGACCATCCCCGTGAAATGGCAGCAGCCAATCACAGCTCGCCCGTGGCCACTCCATGATATCTTATCTGACTGGGACGTGTTGTGCAAACTTCTGTGTCAATGTCCGAAAAAAGCTAAAATAAATAAATAAATAAAAAACTACAACTGAAAATTAACTAATTTAAAAAATTTAAAAAATCAAAAAATTGTATTCAATCAAAAAATAAAGAAATAAATAAATGTAAAATAAAAGTCTTGCACGTGACTTTGTTTGTGTTCAAACCTAATGCAGTCATCACACCGCCTGCATGCTTACATGACTGAAGTTGGATTGGGGAGGATACAAGCTTTGGGTCCAAAGTGGGTGGCTGGACACGGTCCATGCAGGAAATGGGCTCTCCTGTGAGAAAGGTGAGGTAAGAAAACAGAAACATACCCAATAAAAAAAAACACACTTCAACACTCTCCATCCTACATTACAGCTACTTAAAAACCCAGTTTAACCTCTTGGGACAGCCGTCCTCCGCCGTCTCCGTCTCTGTCTCCGTTGCGGTTCCGGTGTGGGCCGCGTGCTCGTCCCGTTGGCCCGGCGGCGGCGGCGGCGGGCGGCACGCGGTCTCCCCGCGGCGCGGCGGCCGCTTGGCCTCCCGCCGCCTGCGGGGAGACTTGGACCCCCGCTCCCGGTGCTTGGAGGACCGGGACGGCTGGGTCACCCCAGACTGGTCTGGCTCTGGCCGACTGCTCTGCATGTCATCCATTCTGTAAAGCAGATGGCTTTAATAGTAATAATAATGATAATAATAATGATAGACAGAACAGATGAGGATCATACATGACGGGGGTTCTTCAAAGTGAGCTACGCTTAAATGAAGATATGTGGTTATATTATAATAACATTGTTTTTTGATATAACTGTATTGTCAGGGATAGGAGGTATTCAACTTATGACCTTGTTGTTAATAACACACCTGTCCTGACATTGAACACAGCTCATCTTAGTATTTGTATACACATAGATACTAGATATTACGCGGAGACGGCATGTGGCTACTTATTATATCACCAAGGCAACGGAATCTATTACATGCTTATCACGAGCACTACTGGTGGTTTGCACGCTAGTGCTAAGCTAACAGATCATCAGTCAGACCGTTTAGCAAGCCTCGTTTGCGTACATATAGATATATATATTTATCAACCGTAAGCTCATCGGGAAACGAGGAAAAGGGGTATATCTCATAAATCAACCCTACCCAAGCAATAATACAGTTTTGTCAACAGTAAAACATTGTCGCCAATCTCAGAAGCTAGTAGCAAAACAGGAAACTGCGCATGACCAAGCGGAAGTGACGTTTCCAGCGGACTTGGTAGTGGAGGATAGAGGCGCCGCACCTGGTTGGGAAACAGCGCCGCTGTTGCGCCTGTCGGCCATATTTGCAAGTGACGGAGTGCTACCTGCTTGCTACGCTATGAAGTTAAAGGTTCCCTATTTAACACCTGGTGTGATGTTAATTACCCATTTCAAGCCATGTCAAAATCTACCCTCTAGTGACATCACAAGTGGGAGTGTCGACCCAGATGTATGATGGATAGATCAGCCTACCAGCCTACCCAGTGGACTGTACCAACTGGTAGGCTGCTCTATTTATCGTACATCTGGGTGGACACTCCCACTTGTGATGTCATTAGAGGGTAGCTTTTGACATGGCGTGTAATGGGTAATCAACATCACACCTGGTGGTGAATAGGGGACCTTTAAGATATAGGCCTAAGCATATGAGCATTTTTTTTAAATTTTATCGTATTTTAACTATAAGGAACTTAGGGGAACGTACAGATAACGCTTGCTGCTTTTCTGACCTAATAACTACCACTTTTGATATCGGGCCTACTAATTGAAAGTGTAGACCAATAGGCCTTTTTTTTTTTTAAATGTAGGCTAGTGAATGTTTTCTTGAATTGGGCCTATTTAGTTATTAATGCAAGGGCGTAGGTTTGACTTTGACATTGGCGGGGACATACAAGTGGTCCGCAGGGGCCCCCCTGGAAGCTGACGCTTTTTGCATTCACGATAGACTTACTGAATACAAGAATATGTTCATTAATTAATTCTGTAATGTTATAAGTTAAGGCAACTGATGACCGACAAGGGGGCAGTTTAACAGAGACTTCTTAACTTTACTCTGGCCATAGTGCAAAAGAACGCAGGGTCGGCCTTTTTGGACAGTGTACTTGTCTTTATAGTATCTGTTTTCACACGGTGACACATATAGTTCTCTTCGCGGTGGGGCTGTAGTGAAGATGGATACTGCTCGTACCAACTGTCCTGAAAATGGAGGACCCTATTTGACAGCTTTTGAACTGCAATGTATTTGGGGTGCGGTTGGTGTGGCTTGACTTCAATGTGCAAAACATCTCCAGTTCTACACTGTTCTTCTTTGTCGTCACTCTCAAACTGCTCTCTGTGTTGCGGTCTACAGTTTCCTTAGAAATAAACCACAGTATACAATTAGCCACTCTGTATCATACTGCATGTGAAATACATCTACACACTGATGAAGCTAGTCACCACTTATTTTATATATTTTATATACATAGTATAGTATTCATGCCCACGTTATTAAAACAATGTTTGATTGAGGGCTTAATAGACCTCTTAGTATCAGTGCAACCTCAATGTAATACAAAACAAATATGTACATTACTCTTATGATCACGTTGTTAGCCTAGACCTCCTCTGTGTTGTCACCTGACATAACACATTGATGCATGCCATATGAACAGCGAGGAAAAACCTTTATGGCGTAGTTGAGTATTATTATTACCATTATTATTGACTCTGACTGGTTGTAAAGTAGATAATGTCCACCTCTTTGTTTGGCTGCCGTCCTGACGGCTCACACGTTAGCTGCTAGCAAGAAACGGCAACGCCGATCCTATTAGCAGACCACATCTGTTACCGTTTGTGTACCAAATACATTGAGTAGACACTGACGGACAACAGTGGTTATATTTAAAAAATGTTATAAAAATGATTGCTAGGGACAATTCAGTAGTCGCTGATATTGGTGGCGGGGACATGTCCCTACCAAATGATACGCCCTTGTATTAACGGTAGATTTTTGAATGACTTACTGCTTCAAAATACTGCCAAAGTAATTGCTGAATTTCAGTCCCCTACTACTAATTTGCATCTTGTCTGAGTATACAGTGTTGCAATGCAAATCCACTGTAGTTGACACAACTTTGCAGCTCAGCTGAACACAGGTTGATACACTCCTCGTTGTCAGGTAAGGCCCTAATCCACCATGAACCAATGGGCTGCTATGAAGAGGAGACCTGCAGGCCATTCAATGTGTTATCAGATGAAATCAACAGAAATCATTATTGGCAATCACTTAAACATATAAAATACTAAAAACATTAAGTGGAAAGAAATAATGATGGATGCAATATGAGATGAGAGTATTGTATTTTGGAAAAAGAGAAGGACATTTTAAAAGAAAATGTAGAAAACCATCAAACGAGTAGTGATTTCAGTTGTCCGGAGATTAACTCTACAGAACGGTGTTTCTTCATTGCAGGCGCTGTCCTCCAGTTTTGCACACGCTGAGATCAAAGTAAACAACCAATATTAACAGTAAGACAATACAAATACAGTCATGTCTGTAACCCAGCAGGGACATTACTAGATATGATCTGGTCTGAAGAGCTACCTTCACTTCTCAGCAAGGCCGGGTTGACCATATGGGCAACTGGGCAATTGCCCAGGGGCCCACGATATCTAAAGGGCACAAGCAATATATCTGGTTATCTCTCGCTTCTATGTTAAACTGTCCCCCCCCCCTCCCCGTCGGTCGTAGGTCCGGGGTGGATTACGATCGCATGCACCCCTATACAACTATTATTGACACAACATTATGCCGGGTTTTGTTATTCCAGTTCCTGTTGCGTAAATCATTGTGAGGGGCCGCTCCTAACCCAATAAACCGGTTGACTCATTTCAGCATTCAAGTTATATGGCCTATGTTTTCCTTGCCTGGTTGAATGTGTGGTTTTGACACACACGACTGATGCAACTGGCAAAAAACAAATTCTGGGCCATTGCCATCGACTCATAGCCAACTTCTTTAACTTTTTTACTCTGTTAAATGTGGCAGGCTGATCCAAACATAGAAATCTACCTTCACTTTTACACCCTCACTGCAATCAGGAACCACAACAGTGGACTGGAACAAGTGCATAGACTGACTACCACTAGCCCTGTGCCCCTGCTGCTCAAGCATGGTATTGCTTTTTCCAAAGTGACTGACACAGTGGTTACGTTGTGAAATAACAATGCTTCTGCTTTATCCAGGTCATTACAACATAGATATACATTCAATAGGGTTGTTGTAGCGTATGTGCGGCCGTATCCAGAACAACGTGCTCAGCACCCCCCCCCCCCCCCCCCCCCCCACCCAGATAACAATGTCTGAGAATTTGGAAGAAGCAAAACAATGTCACTGAGTATGAGCTGAAGCCGGCCCAAGGCCTACACCAGAGATACTAGTTTATACACTTTATACTGAGTGGAGGAAGGGACAGTTATCCTTAGGCTGGAGAAAGCTTACAGGCGGATACCAGATAAGGTGGTCGCCCTGCCATCGCACATGTCTCTCTCTCTCTCTCTCTCTCTCTGCATAGATTGAAGGTTGGTCTGCATTTACTCTACGCTACTAATCTCACAAGCCACACCTTGTCAACAGCAGAGAGCTTGCAGAGGGCTTGCAGAGTTCATTTCATAACGTGTCTCATTGCCACACAATGACACAACAGGGAAGTGAGTGTGTCTAGGGTCAGATGACTTGCATGAGGACAACAAAAGGTAAAACTAAATACATTACATGTGTTGTCTTTGTGTCTGTCATATATATTGTGTCCCGTCTTGTCTTGTCTTCATCACAGGTCTACTTTGTCCTGCTGCTGCTTTTAATTGCAGCTCTGTCAGTATTTCTTCTGAGGTTTTGACTGTTAAATGAACCAACAGAAAGCAGTTTGAAAAATGATGACATACCGGTAGTCAGTATAAATATCTGGCATCTGACAATTGCTTTGAGCCCAATGTGAAGGAAAAAAAAAAGGCTAATAGAGCCTTATTTTTAAAAAAGCTTCATAGTTTTAATGTAGATACATGTTTAGAAATATGTGATTCATCTTGTATTGAGTCAGTCCTTACCTTTAGGTAGGCCTAACCCTAGGGAACAACAACTTGCCGCTAGACGTTTAACTAAGACCAATGAGAGAGAGCACATCACTCCTGTTTAAGCTGAACTGCACTGGCTTCCTGTTTCTTTTACAATTGATTTTAAGATCCTTTAAATTACCTACAAAGTGGCATAGCTTTTTAATGTCCTATCAACCGCCCTTCGATCCTCCAATGCTGATCTTATAATCGTGCCCAAAGTAATACTCCACAAAGCATGTGTATTATGTATATCAAACAGTTAAGCTCAGTGCACATAATTTTGCTAACCCATTATCTTGTGCTTTATCCCCTAAACAAGCTTTTATTTTATTAATTTTATTAAATGTATTTTCTAGTAATTTCTTTATTTTCATCTATGCTGTTGCATTTATTTGTTCTTGTTTTAATGCTTCAAATGTAAAGCAGGGTTTTATGTAAGGTGCTATACAAATAATGTATTATGATGATGATGATGAGGATGAGGATGAGGATGATGATGATGATTAGTGGTATTAGTATCATTATTATTATTCAAAAGATGGTGAGCATGTAAGTAAGGGATAATCCACGACGAGGTGTGCATGCATCGAGAAATACCGCACGACGCGGCGGTTCTTAGCCCCCGCGTCGTGCGTTATTCTTCGATACACACCTCGTCGTGGATCATCCCTTACTTAACTAACTAACGTCTGTGTATGTAAATGCAGTTGACGACTACTGATGGCCTATCAGGGTCTTGAAGGGTCGTCCCATTTGGTAGGGGAAGATTTCAAACTACTACCCCTTGTAACTCTGTTCCGAGGGGCAAAGGGGCACTCGGAAACGAGGGGTAGGGGTAAAAATGAGAAATGGGATTGGGCCTAATAGTCTAGTGCCGAGGTGTGTGCATAGCCCACATTTTGTGGCTCAAATGCTAAAAGATAGCTAAATCGAATGTGCCGGAGTAGCCTTGTTGAACATTGGGCCTTAGTGCACATTCCTAACCATGTCCTAACCTGCCCTTTGTACGCTGGTCTCCAAGGAGACGCGCTTCTCCTTGTAAAAAGCGCTTGGCTGACGCACCGAAATAAGAGACTTTTTCCCATTTCCTCATCTCTGTGCCGCTGTCCTCTCTCTGTTCTCTCACAAATGAAAGCGAAAAACTCAAAGTTAAAATGGAGTCTGGAAATTGAAATCACAAGGCTGTTCATCTTTTGTTCATCTTTTCCTCTGCAGGTGTGCTTCACGAAAGGCTTCCACCAAACCGCCGCCGAGGGACCACATCCTGAGGTCAAACCATGCACATTTCAATTCCCTCCATCCTCCTGGCTTTCGGGGGGAAGTGTCTACTGAACTGGGCGTTGGTGCTCTGCCAGCGGAGGAGGCACATCTGCCGAAGCTTCATGGGGGTCTTCGGCGTGTCCCTGGCGTTGGTCGACACCGTCCTCGCCCTCGCCCTGGCGGCTCTCCACGTTCAGGCCGACGGACGCCTCTGGGGCGTGCGTCTCACCCGGCATCACGTGTGCCTGCTGGTTCAGGTTGCGGTACAGGTCTATGGCGCGCTGCAGTGGCCCCTGGTGGTCCTCGGCTTCGTGGACCGTTACGTGGCGCTGAGTGCCCGGGGGACGTCCACCACCTCCGTGTCCAGGCTCCGAAAGGTGGCCCCCGCTGTGGTCACCGTCGCCCTGTGGTACGCAGCCACGTTTTACGTGTTTTTGCTGTCCGGTTTCACCCCGGTGTTGGGGGATGAACCCCCGTACCAACTGCGCCGATGCTGGGTCTTCCACTCGCCTCCGGCCCTTCACGTTGGCATGGCGATCGTCCTGGCCGTTGCGTGCGCGCTGGTGTACTTGCACACGGAGGGCAGGGGGACTGTCTGGTGCCGCGGCCTCCGGCTGCTGTCGCCGAGAGATCCTCCCAGAGAGACCAGGCGAGATACGGCTCGGCAGGCCTTGGCGACGCTCCTCCATACGTGGGCGCCGTTCCTCGCGCTGCTGGCGGTCCTCCTGCTGCTGCCGGTCGAAATACCCGGGTACCTGAGTCTGAATGTCCCCTGGCTCTGCTTCCTGAACAGTGTGTTGACAGCGGCCGTTTTAAGCGCAAGCTGTCCGGCCTCCAGGCGAGCACAAGGCCTGGCCGCATTTCCACTGGACAGCTTCTGCGACTGGAGACTTGGCCCCGCGATGGGGGACACAACGGACACGCAGCGTTGCACAGGAAGGGAGGAACGCTCAAACGGTGTCGTCAAACCTTTTTTGACAACGCTGTTGGCAGGAAATGACACCTTCTCTCCACAGTACAGATAGGTACCTACTTCAAACTCAAGGCTCATAAATACAAGATATGAAGGTGCCAGCCAATGCTTGCCTACAGCTTGGCAATGAGGCTGGTTCACGTCAAGTGATTTCCTATTCATTTTCCCAAAAGGTATTTTTTCATTGGCTTGGAAAGAATGCTCATATACACAAACACTTGTGTGTGTGTGTGTGTGTGTGTCTGACTGCCCCCACTCCCATGTCAGACTACGTGGGGGGAAAGACACGCCTGACAAACCTGTTTTAATGGCTTCCTACCTGCCAACACTCCCGATTTTAGCGAGAGTCTCCCTATTTTGTAACCCTTTCTCCCGCTGTGCTCCCAATTGGTAATTTCTCCTGTTAATCTCCCGATTCCATAGCTATACAAATCGAATGGCTGTTTCTCAGTTTCTGTGTGGGTGTCGTGGTACCTGGCAACCCAACCCAGAGGCAGAGGTGAGCGTGCTCAAACGACCCTGCCTGACGTGCGGCCCTCGACACTGCGCTCGCTCCGTTTGCCGCTGAAAATGGACGAAGATACAGGTCCCTCTAAGAAGGTGCTAAACGCTGCCAAGTCTGCCACCTACATGTACAACAGGTCCTTGGGTGACAGAGGGAACCGAGAGTAAAGTATGTAATTGTGTTGCTAATAAACTGGTCAGCCTAGTATGACGATGTTCACTAAAGGTTGACAGCACTGTTTTGTAATTGGATTGGAAAGATTCCCATTCAGTGGTTACTACTGTTTAACATTTGACATTTGCCTTCTATCTCACTTGCTCGTCCTCTTGCCGCCTGTAGTCCTGCATCATTTTATCCTTTCTCTTCCTGGCAATGATGGCTCCTCAACACACACACACACACACTCCCACTCACTCTACCAATGCTCATTCAACCAGTGTTCATATAGTTGTCACTCTGGTTGTCAGTTAAGACGCTCCAGTCTGCAGTGTAGTTCATACATTTCACTGATAAACCTACAGAGTTACATCAGACTTCATGATCAAACGATCTGTTTTTGTTTCATGTCACCTCTTTCTCTCTCTCTCTGTGTCTCTCTCTCTGTCTCTCGTGATGTCAATTGTAGATGTTGAGTTTTGATCACTTTTTTTGTACATTGCGTATATTTTTTTAAAGTTTACTGTGAGCTATGAATTTTTAAGACTAATTAAAATGAATCGTACTTTCACATCCTTGTATTTATTCGATTAATCTGTGTTGTAGGGCTATATGGTGTTGAACAGGCGTGTGTTTAAGAGATAAAGCAGCCTCCACACAGGATGTGGGTTTTGCTGTAAGACTGTTGAGCAGGAACATGTCATATTTTAGATTTATAATATTTAATCCTGCCAGTGCAGGAGTTGTCGACATAAGCTGTAGTAGTGTTGATTTTGTTGATTAGGTTTGGATGCCAATAAGAAAATATATACTTGTATACTTGTGAAAAGGTTTATTTTGTATTATTATTTTGTATATATTATCAGTTGTCTGGAGTATATTGTCGTTACCTATCTTTAACATAGCAGTGAACGGTAGAGATGTGAACGTAGACTAAAAGTATGTCAAGGCATTCGACTTGGTAAAAACATTTCCTGGTACATTTCCCTATTGACGGAACCACCACTCGTTTTGCATTAGGTCACTCCCTCTCCGAGGTGAAACACGTGCTACTGCATGCGCACATTCTTATTGGCTGATATTGTTACTCGGTCACCTGCTGATTGTGACGAGCGTTGAGGCCACACACCTGTCTTACCCTTATGTTTACAGGGGAGCAGGCAGCGCTGCCCCAGAGTGTACAGAAACCTAAACGCTGTCTTAAAAGGCGGAGTCAGGGGCTTCGGCCTCCTTTAACTCACTATATTTCATATCACTTGAAAATATGCTTATTGATACATTTATGGCTTACTTTATGTGGCACAAACTCAAAATCAGGAATTTAAGGCCATGTGTTGAAGTTAAGTGAAATTACATTTTAAGGAATCAATCCATGCCTGTTCAAGGCAGAGAAATCATGTGAAATAAAGGATCTTACTATGAATATGAGCACGTGATACAAAGCACTTAAATAAAAGGTAAGAAAGACAATACAACTTCACTATGACACTACAGAACTTTACTTGAATTTGATCCAAGTGCATTGTCTATACAGGATATATTTACAATATGTGAAATCAGGGCAGGGCAAAACAAATAATTAAAAATTAACAAAAAAAAAGGAAGAAAAAAAACACTAGATACAACTGAGGTATTAGCTAAAAGCATTTACAGGTATGTCATTTTCTAGTAAATATTAATCAGGATAAACGGCTAGAGATGCAGTGTCGTCTGCTTATAAAACATCTTTTTTTTTCTTCAATATATCACAACATGAGGTAGGAGAACAGTGTCTCGATTCATGCAAGAACAGACGCCTCATCACGCGGCTTGGCAACATAGTATGCAACGGTCATACACGGACACTGCTGTTTCACTGTCAGAAAAGCATCGAGGGAGAGTCAAAGAAAAATAAAAAATGAACAAAGCCATAAATATATTTATATATATATATTTCGTTTAAATCTTTCTAGTAGTTTGCTGTGTCTGTAAGGGTGTAGAAAATAAAAACGGTGTGCCCTTTTTCCTAGTCGCACACACGTGACGCATGCGCTTGAACGCAGCCTTTTTTTTTGTGCTAGCACTACCTCTCTCTCTCCGTCATAATGAACATCATAATGCTGGCAGGAAACGATCAGACTACAAAGCCACGCCCAGCATCAACAGTTCAGAGGTCGCCTTGCATGTGTGTACGGGGGAGTCGGAGCTAGAGTGTTGTCTTGCGAAGATGGCGTCACGGCCTTTACCACCAGGCCGCCCACCCTCCACTCGAATGGCCAGGTGAAGCTGCCCTCTGGTGGACCGTGGCGTATCGGTATCTCAGTGAGTTAGGTCAACGTCTACACGCCTATAGAAACTCTGTACAAAGCATAGCCAAGTTCCCATAACACACCACAGGGTGCCGGCCGGCCCAGCACATTGTGTGACATGTTTTTTTTTTTTTTTTTCCTCTTCTTTTTTGAACATAATATCTTTGTTTTTTCATCTTTCAGTCCATTTTCTCAGTATCACATACAACTTATGCAGATATAAAGCGCCCCCTCCTGTATAAAATGCAATTTACATGAAAAAACACCAGACAACCCCCTTTGAACTTTTTGCAAAATAAAACTTTAGTGGACTGCTGAAGGAGGTAACTGTGGCATGAGCAACCCTAATACTGATAACAATGTGAGCGATGTTATCATCTCCAAACACACCCCGCTGACAGCACACTGTGTGTGTGTGTGTGTGTGTGTCTGCATGCCTGAGTACGCGCACAAGTCGGATAGCGTGACGTCAGGCCACACATCCACAGAGCCGTGTGAGCAAGCCCTTCCCTTTTCAAACAGCTCCCTGTGTAGAGAACTTGACTGAACACCCCAACGTGCAGCCACCCCCCCACCCACCCCCCCACCCTCCCACAAACACACACATGCACACTCAAAGCATGAACCATACTGTATCCAAATCAAGCAGCTCTTCATTTTGAAGGCCTCTTCGTTTCTCTCTTATAACCCACGCTTTTTTTTTAAGACTGATTTAACAAAATTGAAAACAAATGAAATATATAGAGATATATAAATAAAAGGCCATCCACTTTGAGTGAAAGTGTCATCATGCATGTGAACATAGTCAATGGCTTGTGCCTTTGGTGGGGGACATCTTGGAACATTTGAAAAACAGATCAAATTACTATTTAACAGGGGTCAACAAAACACAATTCTGATTGCTAACATGCAAAAGAAAAAAAATGTTCTCAATTTCCAAATGCATTTTTTTATTTCTTTACATTTTGTTTTTTTTTTACTTTGAAGGGCATGGGGTCCATCTGCCATTAAACAAATCCTGGCGCTTAATACATTACACTTTAACAATCTATCAAGATGAAATCCACAAAAGAAAGAAAAAAATAAAGAAACAACGCAGTTATCAGTTAAGAAAAGTGAACCAAGCAGCCTTTTCTTTTCCTATTGTCACCTGTGTGGTCTTTGCCACATCTCAACAAAACGCTGCTTTTCCTTTCTGCACACCAACTGATGCTTGGTTCCGATAGCAACAGTGAAACTCTGGCTTTTTTTGTTTGTTACAAATGTCTTCTTAACTGGGGGTACAAAAGGAAAAAAAAAAATCACATAGGCAACTTTAAGCCTCAAGTATCTGTTGTGGTCCAGCTATTATAACCTTTTGAAGATTATTTATATAAGAACATAGTTAATATATTAATGACTAGTGTATTTACAAAGTGAATATAAATCTTTAGTTACTACATTAAATATCTTTTTTTTCCTCATAATTCCTCATAAGAAATATTTGTATGGATGAACGGTAGAGGGTACATTTGCTGTGGATATAAGTTCACCTGCCGGGACATTGTTAGTCTCAGCAGGAAAAATACCTGTGTCATATCGTGCGCTCTCTATGGCTGTCTTACAATCCCCAACTGGCCTCTGCCTGGTCATTACAGTCAGATAGGATGGCTGCGTATGAACGCCTGCTTTCTCAGGGCCGGAGCACAGTGGAATGTCTACCAATTTGCATTTAGAAGAAGAAGCATATAACAAAAATAAGCTTCAGAGTTAAGCCAAGGCCAATCCCCTTCTGTTTAAACAATTATTTGTGTACACACACACACACACACACACACACACACACACACACACACACACACACACACACACACACACACACACACACACACACACACACACACACACACACACACACACACACACACACACACACACGCACGCACGCACGCACGCACGCACGCACGCTTGCTTGCTCTGATCGCCATGGAGGCAATAAAAAGCACTTTTTGCCTGGCAACTGAGACAATAACAGTCTCTCTCCCCTGGTTGGCATCTCTGATCGCTCTCCTGGGCATGTATAAAACACTGCAACTAGCCCTCCGCTGCAACTGGAGAGGATGCAGGGCATGTGGGCATGTCGCAGGCTAATGCTGCTTTCTGTGTGTGTAAAAGACAGAGTGTGTGTGTGTGTGTGTGTGTGTGTGTGTGTGTGTGTGTGTGGGGGGGGGGGGGGGGGGGTGATGGAGTGAGTGATGGGCTGTTTTTGAGAGAGTGGAGAAAGCGGGCAGTAGTAGATATAGGAGGCCCCTGGGATCTTGTACAGAACCCCCAACCTCCTACCTAACACCGCTACCAAACAACAACAGCTGCCCTCATTCTGGAGGCACGGACAAAAAGGGGCTCCCCCTCGTACCCCTGGCGGTTGGGGGGCCACCCAGCCAGTCATCCGGAGATGGAGCTGAAGAGAGAGAAAAGAGACCAGTAGAGGGGGGAGAGAGCGAGAGAGCGGGGGAGAGAGAGGGAGAGAGACACACACACAGACAGAGAATCGGCCCCTACACGCACCATCCCCTCTGTTTTTCCCTCGCCTCTTCTGCTCACCATTACAGTTTGCTCAGTCAGGTGGAATAACGCCAGGCAGTGTGTGGCTGGAGACCCCCACACCCTGCCCCGCCTCCCACCCTCCCTATGACTCGGGTGGCCCCACCGCACCAGCCTGTGCCAACTGTTTTTACCTGGGAAGCACATACTCCGAGCTAGACGACGCGCAGACAAACGCCACCCGCTAACAACTGCCAAATAATACCCCACGCGAACCCCCCCCACACACACACACACAGAGACTGACCCTGAAGCTTTGATCAGCTTATGGGAACGCCGGCCCCCTTTGTTCAGCCTGAATGCAGGGATTGCAATTACACACTTGTATGTGTGTGTAAGTATATTGTAATGTGGGGGGGACTCAGACCCCCCACCCGAATCTTGCAGGCCTTCAAAACATGATAACAGCTAGCTGCTTTTTTATTCCCCACCAAAATTGGGATCACTTTTATCCAGTCATACTATTTGAAATTTGATTTACATACTAACATTATGTTTTGCCTTTTTTGTTTTTCTTTTTTTGGGAGGGGGGGGGGGCGGGGGTGGGAAAAAAAAGAAAAAAAAGAAAGAGAAACCCAACAATATAAGAGCACAGTGATTGCAATCGAAGTGAGTGAAGCCCACAGTGTGGGGGTCTCAACTGTGTGCTAACCTACACACGTGTGGTGAGAGGTCTGGCAGACAACAGTGGGGGAGGTGACTGGTAAACGAGACAGCAAGGCAGAGATGATGTACTGAGCGAGGCTGCCGCCGACAAGACAGACTGTTGGGTCTACTGCGGCAGAGCCGTGGCGCTGCCCGACACTTGGACCGGGAAAGCGCGAGGCGGCTAGTCGAAACTAGACTGTGAGCCAAACCAGGGGGACTGGCCAGTAGCTACTTCAAATTCACTTGCACTATTAAAAACTCACTCATTCCACAAGTTCCACACTGTCGGCATATTTTCATGAGGTTTTCGTAATATCTGTAAGATTGGCTTTTTTTTTTTATACAATAAATGTTTTTGGCCCCCTCCCCTCCCCACACCACCCCCCCCCAGCCCCACTATACAAGCTTTGATGTTTTCTTTTTATATATATATATATATATATATATAGACACACACATGTAGAACTGACGTCTCTTTCTTTGCATTGTATAAAGGAAAAGAAAAAAAGAAGAAAATAAACAAAAAACTGCACATCATGAAAAAGGGTCCATGCAGTTTACTGCATCCGCTGGTACTTGAGCCTTTTGGGGGCTGTTATGTACAGAGAGAGACTGGGCACCGGACCGGCCGCCGTTACGGTGTCCGTGGATCTCCAGCCGCTGTGCCACAGGTCGTACTATGAAATGAGGTTCAGAAGAAACTTGAGACCCGTCAGTCAACGTCCATGTCGTCCGTGTCTTTGTCCTTGTCCTTGTCTCTCTGCAGTAGATCAGGACTGCAGGAGCCAGAGACGGGCGGTAGCAGGGAAGGCGGTCAGAGGAACAGATAAACAGGTCAGCTGGTCTGAAACTGACCGGAAGTCCTCGTCTTATAAAGCAGCAGTGTTTCTCGTTTCCTCCGTTTAGTAAAAAATATAAATTAAAAAACAAACATACACGATCCCAGAAAAAAAAAATTAAATACCGTGGGGGAACAAGTGGGGGAAAAAAATAATACAAAAAACAAGGTTTCTTTTAAGTGGAGGTTTAAATTAAAAATGTAAAAACAAACCACCACCTCGGGCAGGAAAAGGGCAAGGCTTACTTTAGGGTAAAAAACAACAACAAACAACAAAATTAACAAACAAAAGGCCCCAGGGGGATTGTGGGAGTGCCTCTCTTTCTGTCTCGGGGCGACTGACATGTTTGTGGGGGGGTGGGGGGGGGCGGGGGGGTTGCGGGTGGTGGTGAAAAGTTGGGGTGGGAGTTTAGGGGTGGGTGTGTATGGCAACTACTTCTGGCCACCTTCTAGGGCCTCTGCGCTGGAGGAGGAGGTGGTGGAGGCGGACGGGGAATGGGCGTGAGGGGGTCCGGTAGAGGGGGTGGGCGGCGTTCCGGTGGAGGGGGTGGGCGGGGGCGAGAGGCTGGTAGCCGCCTGGCCCATCTGCTGCTTGAGCTGGACGATCATGCGCTCTAGGTTCTCCCGCGCCTCCCGCTCCCGACGCAGCTCCTCCTGCAGCTCCTGCCGCTCCTGCTCCGCCTGCTCAAGCCGTTGCCGCAGCTCCGACAGCTGGGAGGGGGGGAGGGCAGAGAGAGACACAGAGAGAAAGAGGGAGAGTCATAGAGAGGGAGAGAGACAGGGAGAGAGACACAGAGAGAGGGAGAGAGACAGAGAGAGGGAGAGAGACAGTGAGAGAGAGACAGGAAAGTTCAAATTAGGCTGAGCAACACATGAGACAATAACATGCATGTGTATTCATGCCCAAGAGCTGATGATGGCCACACACACACACACACACACACACACACACACACACACACACACACACACACACACACACACACACACACACACACACACACACACACACACACACACACACACACACACACACACACACACACACACACACACTTTCCTGTTGCCAGACAGTATGAGTTTGTCCCCAGAGAGAACATGGAGAAGGGAGGGGGGAGGGACATTCCAGCCCTTGAGATCTGGCCAGCTCCTATCTGAGTCCAGTGGAAACCCAAACAAAGGACCCGTGTGTGTGTGTGTGTGTGTGTGTGTGTGTGTGTGTGTGTGTGTGTGTGTGTGTGTGTGTGTGTGTAAGCCCTCTCTCTCCCTCATGTGAGATGTACTTATCTACTTAGGCATATGGGCACAAAAGAAAGACTAGACAACCAAGCATATATTTATACATATATATTTATACATATAAACACACACACACACATATATATATATATATATATATATATATATATATATATGGCCATAGTTTCCACTGTGGTCAGACACCCACCCGAGACCTCCGTAGCAGCATGCTAACATAGCTGTCAACATTGGGATTTGAAAATAAGGGACATTTTCCGGCGCCCCGCCCTGGGCCATCCCACCCCCCCTACAACTGTCCACATACCCCTTACATTTAGACAAGGGTACACACAGTTAATCCTAAAATCAGTGCAACAAGGATGTGGTTAACTATTTCCTACATGAAGTAAGTGACTACAATTAGGTGGTCAGAATCAGATACCTGGTTGAGAGGGAAATGCTGTGAACATCCCTGCGTTATATAAATGAACACATAAAGGGGAAAATATTTAAACGGGAGGACAGCGGGAGAGAAGGGTCAAATACGGGAGAATCCCGGGAAATGCAGGAGGGTTGACCTATGGTATGTCACCGGTACCTGCGCTGTGTAGTGCGCCTCCTGCTGGTGCCGGGGCCCCGGCTCGCAGGCGCAGGCCTGCTGTCGGAGCAGTTCCAGGCGGGCCTCCAGCTCCTGCTGCTCATGGTGTGCCCGGCCCAGCCGACGGGCCTGCTCGCTGTGCACCGCCGCCAGCTCGCTGCGGAGCTCCCGCTGTTCGGCGCTCAGCTCCCGCAGCCGCGCCGCCTCGCCGCCACGCACCGCCTCCAGCTCCTGGAGGAATGAGACCCGGTTCAATGTGATTCGAAATGTCTTTATTTTCAAACGGGGACAATGTACAAAGAACATTAACCTTATTTATTACGCAGCTTTGCATGAACACTCAATTCTGATTGGTCAGAATTGACTGGCATTCTATGGTCTGTTATTTCTGAATAGCAGACCGCTGCTATGAATAGCAGACCGTCGCTATGGATGCTATTTCCAACTGTAGAATCTAACAGACTATTTATTTGTGTTCCCTTGATGTTGATAACGTGTTGCTATGCTGGCGTCGGTAAAGAATCAGCATGTTACACATTGATCTCTGCCATGCACTGTTGGACGCCCCTGATCCTGACGGCGGTCAGGATCAGGGGCAGCTACGGCTTGGGGAGTGAGTGTTGCTCAAGGTCCCCTCAGCATTTATACCCCAGGAGGAGCAAACTCTACAACTCAACCAGTAGCCCTCCCTACCTGCTCAACCTCCGTACTGTTTACTATTTCACACAAGGATTTAATGAACAAGAGCATACAATGGTAGTCAGTCAACACTTCATCTTATGGATTAATTCCTTTTAAATTTTTATTTGGCCATCAGAGGTGGAAAGGTTCACCTCTTATCACAAAATCTATGGTGGCTTCTGCTCTAAATGGGTGCTTGATTGCTTTCTCTATCTCTCTCCCTCCCTCTTTCTCTCTCCCTCCCTCCCTCCCTCCCTGAGGCTCATGGCTCACCATCTCCAGCTGGAACTGCTTGTGCAGGGTGGAGTGGAGCTTCTCCTGCTGCTTGCTGTACATCTGCATGATCTCCACCACGATGCGGTCCTTGTCGTCCTCCACCGCCGCCCCGTCCTTAGCCGACGCCTCCGTTGCCGGCGGCGACGTCAAGGCGGCGGCCGTCGACGACAGAGCGAGAAGAGCGGAAGGCGGCGGAGGAGGAGGAGGAGGGGAGCAGGGAGAGCAGTGGGCGGGGGTGTGGGCGGCTTTCTTGCAAGCGAGGCTGCTGGTCTCCATGGAAACTGCCTGGGCCAGGCGCTCCTGCTCTGCTGCTGGGTGTTGCGATTTGGCCTCCTCTGCAACGGGAGGAGAGGCGTGAAGGTCTGAAAGAGAGAGGGGGGGGTGGTTGAGAGACAAGAAGTGTGAGTCGAGCTGGTAGCGTATGCGCACTCTCTCGCCCACACTCGGCAACACCCTCGCAAGCGCTGACACTCCCTCTCTCCCTCCCCCCTGCTGTTGTGCAGAGATGCACAGAAAATAACTACAACACACACAAGAACCTACAAATAACTCACACTGTCGGAGACAGAGACAGAGAGAGAGTGACAGACTCAGAGAGAGAGACAGAGACAGAGAGAGACAGCAAGTGTGAGTGAGTGAGTGAGTGAGTGAGTGAGTGAGTGAGTGAGAGACATGTAAAGGTATTGTGCTGAGAAGGATTTATCTTCCCCACTTCACACCCCACCTCACACACACACACAACCCCCAAGGTGTACGTCATAGGAAATAGGATCACAATGTCTCCCACATACACACATCCCCCACCACCACTTCACATACACAAACACACACACCGTATAAGTGTATGTTTGATACAAGTGTATGTTTGTGTGTCACTATGTGACTGAGGTTTGACAGTAAAGGTTAATCCGTACATCACTGGCTGTTGGTTGATGCGGGACCTGTGTTGACATGCGTGTAGTCCCCCGTTCACTCACTCACTCTCACTCACACTCACACACACACACACACACACACACACACACACAGCGGGAGAGAGTTCAGTGGGGATTTCACCAGACTAATGTATTCATATTTATGTGTGTGTGAGCTCTCTCTGCACAGCATGTGTGTCAGAGCTGGGACGGTTCATTTACGGAGTCCAACTGACTTGCACGCAAACACACACACACACACACACACACACAAACACAGACTTCCTTTTCCCCACGGAGTCTCATACATTACCAACGCACTCAAACAGAGGCATTCACTCACGAGACTCTGTAACCATGCACAGGAGAATGGCCTGAGACATGTGCGCAGTGCACACACACACACACACACACACACACACACACACACACACACACACACACACACACACACACACACACACACACACACACACACACACACACACACACACACACACACGGAGTGAGTCACACAGTGAGTGCGAGACAGCTTGGGAGCATGGAAGATAAAGTGGTGGTGGTGGTGGTGGGGGAGGGGGGGGATTAAAAAGAAACCCAGGCAGAGAAAAATAGACTGAGACTGAGAGAGCGAGTGAGAGAGAGCGAGAGAAAGAGAAAGAGAGAGAATATTAGAAGATGGCTGGATGGGATGGACGAGGATAAATGGGATGGATAGACCGACGGACGGATGGATAGGCAGACGGATGGACGGATGAGAGTGCAGCCGGAAGTGCAGCCAGCGGGAGGAGTCAGAAGGAGGACGGATGTGGAAGTATTTGTCAGCAGGAGAGGGGGAGGAGGAGGACGGAGAGAGAAAAAAAAACAGACGGGCCGAAGGAGGGAGAAAGAGAGAGAGCAGATTGCCTGGGAGAGAAAGGGGGGGGCATGGAGAGAGGGAAACGGACAGCCTAGTCAAGTCGGACACGTCATCACACACAGAGAGAGAGCCGCTCTCCTGTGGTTCTCCGCCACGCGTCTCCTTAACGCATGCATGTACACAGGAGCCCGCTGTCGGTGGTCATGTGAAGCGCGCCCCGCCTGCTGAGGTCATTGCCATTTCCCCCCTAGTCTCGTTCATCAATGACACTGTGCCCCCTGAGCCACTATGAGAAGGTCAATGCATATTATTATGTACATAGCTGCGGGCCACATGCAAATCTGTGTTTATGCAGCGTGTGTGTGTGTGTGTGTGTGTGTGTGTCCATGTATACGAATGTCCACTGTATTTGCGTATATATATATACACTGATTATAGATTCAAACGCAATGTTGTTTCTTAAACAACATGTGCTAAGCGGGGGCCGGTTGCTGTGCCAAGTCTGCACGTGCAGGTGTGCATGTGTCTGCACACGCAATCATGTACATGTCGGCACCACCCTGGAAATTGCTTGCATGCGTAACCCCTCATCGGCAAACTACATGCACATGAGTAGGTCGGCCTATGTTTATATAGTACACACAACTGTGCTACTACTGGACTATTCACGTGTGTGTGTGTGTGTGTGTGTGTGTTGGTCTGCTGCCTATGCAGGTCTCCTATGTTAATAGCATGCTCTTGTCTGCCTTTACCATGTCATGTATATATAACCGCTTGCCCCATCCTGTAGATGAAATATAGGCCACTGTGTGTGTGTGTGTGTGTGTGTGCGTGTGTCTACTACTGACCCATGGGGGGCTCGTCATGGGCGGGCGCTCGGCGACTGTAGTGCTGTTTGAGGAGCGTTCCCAGCATCTCCGCACTCATCTCCGCCTCCCTTCGCAAAGACACATTGGGCGCCACCATCTTATCGTATGTGTACAGGTAGTAACTGGGGAGAGAGAGAGATGTTACTATTGCACTGTAAAGTACACGCCTTAACCAATCATTCACTAGCATTGCCTTAACCTCAGCCACTCTAGTGTTGTTGCATCATGGTAGATGGTGCCATGTTTTAACATTTTTTCAACATACATGATTTTATAATCAGAGGAACACCTTTGATGACATTCAGTTAAACAGGTATAGCCACCTAATCCACCGCCAACAAAAAACGTGGCTTTGTCGTGATGACAAACAGCTGTTTAATTGGTGACAAACCATGTCGTCGCCGCAATGCATTTGAAGACGGCGCAAGCACAACAGACTTTAAAATGGATGCTTTTCTTATCGCATATTTACAGCTCCGCCCCCCTCCCCCGCCTACCGACTCCCCGAAGCTTATCACAAGCGTCCAGGTTAGAAGGGGCAACTGCAGGGGCCGATAGCAAGCGCTGCCTGGAGAAGCCTTGGAAGCGCTGAGGCTGCTCTCCCGCCGGCCAGCGACGCAGTGCAGCGTGTGTGTGTGTATGTGTGTGTGTGAGTGGAAGCGAGGGACCGAGGTGAGCACGTCACGACTGCTTCCCCTGCGTCACGCGGCTGCTCCGCATGTCTGACTTCCTGTCCCCGGGAGAGAGGAAGTCAGACACTGCAGCGGAAACAGGAGAAGGAGCATTGCACCCCCCACGCTCCTTCCCTGTCGTGATTGAATAATGCAAGCGCCTCTTGTTTCCACATGCGTGGCACTAATGGATGTTGGCGGAAACGCATAGGATGAATTGAGGTTGTGGAGTCACGTCTTGACTGTCTGGCACTGCTTTCGCCATGCAGCTGCCATTCCGGTTAATGCGGGTGCCGGAGGTTGTTTTTTGTGCGAAGAAGTGGCCTTAAATCCCAGCTCTGGCCAATGGGTCCGGCCTGCTGTGTACACAACCCGCCCCCTCCCCCCCCCCGGCCCCGGCCCCCATCGATGGGGAGAGCTGAGTCACGTGCGGTCCCTGTTGGCTAGCGCGCTAATTCCAAACCCCTCTAATCTGGGTCAGACTGCCGAGCGGGGCCGGCTGGCCCACAGCCTTGTGCAAACATACATTCTGGCAGAACCCAGAGGAGGAGGCATAGAGACGGGAGGACGAAGGGGGGAGGTGGATGGGGAGTTGGGTTCTGATCCAGCCAAGGCCAAAAAACGCATATTTGTGTTCCTGTGAATGCTTGACTGAATGTGTTAAATAAACCGTTGCATTTCTGAATGTGTCTTCGTGCTTCAATATCAAACTGTAAACTGTAATTTAGACAGAAAAACAATGAAATGAGCTCATTTGTATTTGTCTGTTTGCTTTAGAGGCCCTGTGCAAAGCAGATGT
>JAOPHQ010000068.1:0-5000 GCA_030340625.1 Merluccius polli | reverse complement strand
CTTTTCCCCCAAGAACACACTCTGGTCCAGAGGATATATAACCATCTGAGCTCCAAGTGTACACACCTGAACGAAGATCAAAGAGAAAGAGAAAGAGAGAGAGAGAGAGAGAGAGAGAGAGAGAGAGAGAGAGAGAGAGAGAGCGCCAGACTGCCGATAAATAAATCTTCATCCCCCGACTCACTGGCGACAGTGAGGATGATGAAGACCAAGATAACCAGGGAAGAGAAGACCACAGCCATGACACGGTCGCAGTGACTCACATCAGCAGATCAAAAGAGGCTGGGGGGGGGTTGGCAAGGTGGCAAAAATAAGTGGGACATAGCACTTGTGTGTGTGTGTGCGTGTGCGTGTGCATGTGCGTCATGGCTACCTACTAGTGATGCTTTGCGACATACTCCAGGAATTTGAGAAGGCAATCGCTTTGTCTCTTGCTGTGCGCGTGCCTGTGTGTGTGTGCGTGTGTGTTTCCTCTTTTTGTAAGATGTGATCATGTGGCATTTCTCGTAATGCTCAAGACAGGGCATGTCATAGTCTAGCACCATGTGGGCTAGCTTTTACTGAGAACAGGTGGGTACAAAAAGATCACAGGAAATTGAACAATTTCCAGTGGCTGGCAACAAGAAAATTTAACAGACACAATGCTTTTTAAAAACACAAGATGGTGGCCGCCTTCCTTAATGACCACCGGAACAGATAATTCGAGATTGCTTCCGCCCAGCAGGGAATTTTTACTAGTGGGTGGGTCAGAATGAAACTCAACTCTGGACATGAGTCAGCATCATCTGCTCTATAAAATGATTGCAGCAAAATTGTGATAATGAAAACAGGAACGGCAGTTTGAAGGAATTGGCTAAAAAAAAAACAGGAATGTAAATAAAATGTAATGCAAAAATGGAATAGAGATGAAACCCAATAGAGGAGCTTGCTTGTCCACAGTATTCAGATGAACATGCTCGACGCAACATAGACTGGCTGTCAGTAGTTTGTTCAGACTGGAAGTCATCGACCTGAAGGGGTGTCTACGACTTAGGTTTTTAGAGCGGATGAAGACACGGGAGTAAACAGACTTGCATTACTATTGATGAGTTCATTTGAACACCACTGCTGAGAAGCATAAGGAATGCACCAAGACTGTACCATCATGTTTATGTTTATGTGTCCATTTCCTAGGAAAACTTAAAGCAACACAATTTTGCGATAAAACTGTGAATCGGGGTTTCTTTTATCCATAGTGCTGCTGAAACAGTTGTGGTCTACAGGACAGCTGGACTACCGCAATGAAGCCTTCACCAGAGAGGCCCGGAGCAGGAGCGTGCCGAGGCTATTCCTAACAGCGCTGCCAGGACCCCTGGTGAGAACGTGAAAACATGGCCATATAACATCCGCTTTATTCTCGCTCAACTTTCATTGTCCCCCCCGTCTCCTTCATGGTTGACCATGAAATCCTCCTGTTGTCCCAGCCGATGGATTCATGGACAGGTCATCCTTTGTTACTCGTGGAACTAATCGGCGGACGGCCCATCGCCCCCACACCACCGGTACCCCCGGCTTCTCCCTCACACCAGCCTGCTTTTCATCCTCCTCCTCCTCTTCCTCTGCAATTCGTCTCTGGAATAGCCTCCCCCGACCAATTCAAACTAGTGGGAAGAGGTTTGTCTCACTCCACGCATTGTTTCTGTGCAGCATTCAGGATCGGCACCATCTTTATTACGATCGTTGCACACCAGAGGCTGCCGTCTTTGAATGCAAACGGCTGTTTAATATGGAAGACCAAGCAAGGACGTGATTGGCTGGTTGCCGCGGGCGGGAATAGTGATGGATGAACACACATCGTCATGTGACGCAGGGGAGAGACAGAGAGATGGGGGGGGCTCACTGGCAGGGTGGCGGGGGGGGTATTGTCACTCGATTTCCAGCATCATTACCCTAGTCCATCTCCCTCTGCTACATGGCCTTTGACAGGAAGCGATGAAGGGGTTTGATCTAGCACGGACGTGATGCGGCCGTCTGTAGCGCGAGAGGTGGTGGTGTCAGGCCGGACCGGCGTTTGATGTTAATGGAGCAAAAGGTGAGACCGCGGCACGAACGGCTGGCTGGTGGCGCAGTTAATAAGCCCGCCTGGCTGGCTGGCTATTCCCATCACAGTGGTCTGCCGCCGTCTGCTTTCATCTGGGCGTGTAGGCTGGAGGTTAAAGGAAGCCCATTTCGCTTGGTCACCGCGGTTAGCCGTACAATTAGAAAAGAGAAGAAAGACACTGTGCTGGGCAATATGTCGATATTCTATCGATATCGTGATATCGAGACTAGATGTCATCTTAGACTTTGGATATCGTAATGTCGTGATATGGCAGAAGTTTTGTCTTTTCCTGGTTTTAAAGTGAGCGGAAAAAAAAGAGGAGTATAAAAAAAACGGCTTTACCAAGTGGTTATTTTATATAGACTGTTTATTTATTGAATTACCAGAAAACATGCTATATGGTTATACATATCGTTATCATTAAATGACTTATCGGGATAGAAGACTTCGGCCATACCGCCTGGCCCCAACATAGAGAGAAAGAAACAGAGCGTGCCACGCTGCTTAATCAAACGCCATCGATGGCATCGCCTCCGTATGGAAATGACGAGCCATTATGGAAACACGCGGGCCAATGAGCGGCAAAGTGGAAGAATGGGGATTCCTTGCTTTAAATTGTGTGGCCCGGCCCCTTTCTGTCCCCGTGTTTGCATCGTTCATAATAGACTCAGTGTGGCGGCGGCGGAGCATCATGCCTTGTGGACGTCCCAGTGGGACGTGGGACACGCCTTTGATATCCCCTGTTTATCTGCCTTGTCTGGGGGAGACTGGGGACCATGGTTGAAAATATGAGACTCAATAAGGCTCGGCGTCAAAGTCATATGCTTGTTGTATAGGTGTCGTGTGTGTGTGTGTGCGTGTGTGTAGTCTAAGGAAAGCTCTGTTGTTGCTGGATCTCTCCATTTATATCTCCATTAATCACAGCTCCCAACGGGCGAGCACCATGGGAGAGCCTTTCAAATGCAAAACGCAGCCGCCCCCCCGCCCCCCGCCCCCCCCCCCGCTCACATGCACACAAGCCCATGTATGAAAACAAACACACACACACACACACACACACACACACACACACACACACTATATCTATATATAGCAAGATACATTTCAACCCATCCATCTAGTTCCCTCTATCAACAGCGAGAGAAAGCAGTGGCAGTCTCTAAAGACTTTATATCTGCTTCCAACTTGGTTCCATAAAAAAAAAAAACATCCATCCTTGGAGACTGGCCATTGGACTCTAAATCTCATCGGCAAGTCAATTAATTAAAAGTACAGTCAATTATTATGGTCTGGCACAGTATAAAAAAATAAAAAGGCCCGGAGATATTTCTTTCCCCTTGACTTGCTCCAGTTCCAGCCATGTTTCGCTTTGCCATCACCCAGTCCATCTCAGTCGAGTTTCCCCTCCGCAGCGACAAACTGGACCTCAGCCTGGGGGCTGGAAGCGAAGGCCAGGGAGTGTGAGCCAAGCAAACAGGGCCGTCACTGTGGAGTCGTTATAAAACCGCCCCCCAGAGGCTGGTTGAAGGAGGGTGGTTGAGGCCGGTTTGGCGAGGGAGGGAGGGAGGGAGGGAGGGAGGAGGAGGTGGAGGTGGAGGGGGTAGGGCGAGTGGCAGGCCCAGCTTTGTTTAGTCTACGTGTCTGCTGGCAGACGTGGCAGAGGCTCCGCTGTATCTGGGCAGGCCCTATCTCGCTGCTGTTGCTTGTGCTGCTGCGGCTGCAACTGCCTACGGTACAGCAAGCACGCCAGTCCCCGCTGCATATTATCTCGCCTTGCCTGCCAGCTTGGAAAAAAACAATGACCCACGCCAAAGAAAGCAGCGTCAGACGATCCCAGGCCCGTCATGGGTTTTGCCTATGAAAAAAACCTGTACTCGACCGGGTGGTTTGTTGTGTGGATGGTTGCCATTTCTGTGGAAGATCTTAACTGTTGTGTGTTGACTGCCCTGCCAAATGGCTGTGTGGCTGTATGTAGGGCTGGTTTCTTGGTATGAACAACAATTGATGGGTGTGTGTGTGTGTGGTAATCAGCCTTCAGGGCCAGTGAATGGAGGCTTCAACTCAAATAATCTTCCTTTATGTTGTAAAACCAGCTGTTGAGCTGACACCTGTTAAGTGTGTGCAGCTGAGCCCAACACTAACCGCAGTGGTCCGCGGGATGACCTCGATCGTAGGAGGCTCATTCCTTAGCGTAGCTAAACACTCATTACTTTATATAGTTTATATACTAAAGCACTTCTGGTGTGCCAAAAAATGCTTGTCCTTGTATAGTCAGGTAAAAGAACATCAGCTGTATTGTAACCAGAGGGTTCTCCGCCACACGCAGACTCTTGTTTTAGTTTTTTGGTTTTTGATTTGTATCGTCTTGTTTTGTTTTGTTTGGATTCAAAAACTAAATTGTACAATGTAAGAAGCTGTGTACCTGTTGACTTTCTACTCCCCAACAATATCTCATATCATCTCGCTGGTAAACACACGGTCATCAACCGCTGTCGTTTGGAAGCCATGTTGGATATTGGAATCACACGGGACAGTACCTCATTTTATCAGGTTTTCTTTCCAATGGGTAAGCAACCAGCACTCTGCTGGGAGGAGCCACTGCCGATACTGCCGCTGACCTGAGGGACAAATACCAGAGAGGCCCATGCGAAGCACCGCCCACTAGCATGGGGCCCATGTAGCCTTTACAACAGGCCGAGCGGGACAAGGCCGTGCCTTTGTGCACGGGACAGGCTGAGCTGGCCCCGCGGCAGGCCCGACTACATGCTCGCGAGCTCAGGAAATGATAAAGTAAAGGGGGTACTGCTGGCTCCCATGACCACGGCACTGTTTTCGTTTTCCATTTCCACGAAAAAGAGAGGGAGAAAAAAACGCCACAAATACACAGCTGAAATGCAATGATTGGAAAGGGTGGGAGTGG
>JAOPHQ010000067.1:32500-110235 GCA_030340625.1 Merluccius polli | reverse complement strand
CCACCCCCCCCCCTAGAAATCTCAGTTGTGCCAAACGTGGTTCCACTAGGGTGATATGTCTGCAGGTAACACTTGGAGCTTGTAATACTGAGTCCTCTTCACATACGGGAACCCCGTTCCTGGAGAATCTGTGGAGAGGAAAAGACATTCACTAGGCAATTCAATTAATTAAATAGTTCCCCAAATCCACAATTTCCCCCCAAAAAACAACTTTCTCTCCATTATGTCCTGTACGGGTTCTGTCCCGTGACATTTAAACCGTGTTTAAAGTGTTAAAAAAAAAACTATATATACATCTATATCCATACACACACACCTCGCAAAATTTTAGCTGAAGTAAGAACGATTAATACCATAAAAAGAAATGAATCAGGGTCAACAATAGCTAAACAAAAACACACATACTAAGCACTACAAGAGTCTGGACCGCAACAAGGACACGCATGGAGCAGTTAGAGGTGCAAGCCTAACTAAACTACACTAAAAAACAACAGGCGGGGAGAGGTGTACTAACATACAGGGAAACTGAAGCAGCACAAGGTGATGATTGTGCTTTTAAAAAGGAACATTTGGTCCAATTTAAGAGACAGATGGCATGTGAGGTAATAAATAAATAAATAAAAAGTAGTTCACCATACGTCACTGGGGTAGCTGAGCCTATTGAATCTGTCGTTTTAGCCTATAGAAAGCTTATAGAAACGGCCCCTTGGTTTTAGCCTATAGAAACGGCCCCTTGGTTTTAGCCTATAGAAAACATATATGTTTTTACCAGTCAACAAAGGCAGTAGATGCCTTTTGATCTAATTCGAGCATATGGGTCTTGATTCAAATGCAAAAGACGCTAATTTTAGAGGTTTTCAACACAAATGCAGACACCCTATATCAATATACATTCCTTATGCTTTGACATGTAAAGTTCAGAATGGGAATTTCTTCAACTAATAGGGACTATGTGTGGCATCTAGGCACGTGGAGGGCAGCGAGGGGGGGGGGGCGGGGGGGGGGGGGGGGGGTGTCTAACAGCGAGGGAGGTGCGCTCACCAGTAAACCTCACCCAAACCCCTTAATCAGAGTCATTCATTTCATAATCCGTCTCCTCTTCCTCACTCTGAGCAACATGCAGCATGCAGACAGCACACAAGGACATGAGAGTCAGTGTGTGAGAATGAAAAATAATGTGGAGGTAAAAAAAGGGGGGGGGGGGGGGGGGAAAACAAGGAAGAGACAGGAAAATGATCTCGATCTCTCTCTCTCTCACACACACACACACACACACACACACACACACACACACACACACACACACACACACACACACACACACACACACACACACACACACACACACACACACACACACACACACACACACACACACACACACACCTTAGCCTTCTCGCTGGGCTCGCTGTTTGTGCCGTAGGATTGGTTGTGCAGCTCCTTGGACACGACACACAGGAACTCGGCTTGGTCCTCGTTGCCGTAGTTGTAGGACGAGCCTATGCTGACCAGCTGGAAGAGGGGGGAGAGCACACAGAGAGAGAGAGAGTCAGTATCAGAGGGAAAGCTACAACCATAGAAGTAGAACGAAGGACACAAAGGGGAAGTTTGACAGAAAAGCAAAGCACAAGATTAAAAAAAAAAGTAAATGCAAAAATTGAAGATGGAATGACCCCATATGGGTGATTGTAGGTTTAGTCTGCACTTAGAAAAGAATCTTTGAGGCCCAAAATACTATAGAATTCATCCTACACCAGGGAACAATCTAGACCAGAAATGCAGTTTACCTTTAAATTGATATAGGGCAGGTTTTACAATGTGGTGATTGAATGGTTATCAAAAAGACATTAAAAGTTGTCAACTTCAAGCCCAAACGTACAGATAGATTCAACATATCCAAACCTGCTCATTTACACCAAAATAAATTGGGGGCGGACGCAGATTTATGTGCTTTAATGTCTTGACTACAGTCTTCTGTTATTTCTTAAATCAAACTTGACATATCTAAAACACTGTATTTGATCTTCAATGTCTTCCTGGTAACTTGTTACGGGGAACCCTCGTCTTCAATAATACCCCTTAGTAGAGATGACTACTAGGGCTGAACGATATGGTCAAAAATAAAATCATATTGCGATAGCGATATAATTCACCATTAGTGGGAATGATCATTTTTGCATCCCAATTTTAATTTTCAATGAAAAAAGTCATGATATGACATTTGTTGGGGTCTGTACCAAACAAACATGTTTTCTTACATCTGGAGAAAATCATGTGTAGGCCAGGGCAACCTTGCAGCACTATAGTACTTCATTTCTAATTGTGTTATGAAGTTACATTTACACATTTTACCCAAAAATTGCAGCTCCTGCGATTTGGATACTGCACATGATCATAATGCGATTTCGAAAATATTTCCATTGAATTGTTCAGCCCTAAAGACTACTCTGCCTTTTCAGATGTCGGTTGGGGGAAATCTCGTGTTGCCTTTCAATAAAATGGAGGAGTCTACACTGAGGATATTCACAGGGTATTTTGCATAGACTGTGGGCAGAGGACATATACAAATGTAGCCAAATTAAAACATTAAAAGCGCACCGCTGAAGCAGCAACAGTGACGTTAGATATTTCCGGGAACCAGAGTCAATGAAAGCGGTGCCATGACCTCTTAATACTTGTGTCCAATGCAAGACAGACAATGGGTGATTCCAAAGGGTAAACCAAATGAACAGCATGCAAAACAAGTTTGCTGAAAAAAAATGATATAATTAAAGCAAAAAAACACGAGTGGCTTCGAAAAACATGATCATAAAAATACAAATTACTCGACCGGATTAAATGCTGTCAACTTTAAATGTGCAAAGTGTGTGTGTGCATGTATAGCCTGTAGTGTACACCCCCCCCCCCCCACCACACACACACACACACACACACACACACACACACACACACACACACACACACACACACACACACACACACACACACACACACACACACACACACACACACACACACACACACACACACACACACACACACAGGTGTGCATGTTCAGACATGCACCCGCTCATTAGCCACTTCAGCCTGAGACTTGTTGTTGCAGAGAGTGAGACAGAGAGAGAGAGAATTACCTGATACAAGGCATGTTCTTCCTCTCTGTGCGTTGCAAAACATGGGCTTTAAACGATACGGCCGACATACGTCTGTTTTCCTAATTGCCGGCACCCCCAATGTAATAGCCTAAAAGATGTGACCTGCTTAGAAGTATAATTTGTCTCGCAGTTTGCAAATAGATGTTTTGCGGTCAGTGGTGTAGACTTGCATTAGTGATGCGAGAGGGATAAAAATGGAGACGTCCTGTTGCCTTGGTCAGCAGTCCAGCCTAGCCATCGATAAGAGTATCATCCTTTTAACTAAAATATCTGTGTAGCAATAAGTAATAAGTGCCTTGCTTACACTCAAACATCCCTTGCAATCTCTAAACACCCAAGTTTTAAGAAAAAGCATGATGGAAACATTGGTTGTGAAGATGGACACCACTGTTTTTTTTAAGTCTACTGCATCGAAGGTACTTGTCACTAGACAAGACGTTACTTGTGACCAAGAGATGAACATAGTCACCAAATGACCCTTTATAAATCAATAAGCTATCTCGGATTCAAATTAGCATAATGGCAGTGCCCCAGTGTACAACTCCATACTCGGGTACTGTCATCTAGTCTAGTATGTGCCAAGCGTGACCAGTGACCATGCCAACCAACCCCACATCCAGACAATGAAAGCTGCTGAGCGCAAAGGCCCTTTGCCGGTCCTGAATCCAGAGCAGTGGGTCAACCGAGCCCGCCTCCCCGAGCCTGGCTGCTGAGCTCTAAGCCAGGTCTGGTTTCCAGGGGGTTCCCATGGCTGACCCCTGGAAGGAGATTACACTGAGTGTAGACTTGAGGGGGAGCTCTGTGCTTCCTCGTCTCAGAGGGTAGGCTCAAGAGACACGCACGCACGCACACGCACACACACACACACACACACACACACACGCCTGCTCCAAATACACACATGGCTATGTCAAAAGAGGAAAAGAAAGTAGACAAGCTAGAACAAACAGAGTAACAAAACATAGCGCGACAAAGGAAAAGGTGCTAGGCTCTTTCGCCAAAAATGCTAAATAAAAATGAGCAGAAACCACAAACACTGAAAATAACCAAAATAAAAATGACAATGGATTTAGCATTGTTGGGACACACAGAGGGGGGCCAACTGGAGTGTGCGCGCGTGTGCATGTGCGTGTGAAATGGGCAACATGGGGACCATGCAGTGCCCACCCTGTGGACAAAAGTAGGTAGGACACACCTCTCCGCTGTGGTTTGGCAAAGCAGGCGCCTCTCCCTTCACCTCCCTTGACACAATCAGCAGAAACTCTGACTGGTGGGCTGGCCCGTAACCTATACTGACAAGCTGCAACAACCAATCAGAGCACAGGAGGGATGCCCGGATCACGTATGCGAACACGGAGAAAGAAACGACTTGCTGTGTTTTTTGTATACCCCCCCCCCCCCCCCCCTCCATCTTTTTATATTTGAATTTCGAATATGGAGGATTAAATCGGGTTGCATGGGCCGTGTCTGGGCGGGCAAAGCAAATGAGAGGGGGAGTACGCTGCAGGACTCTTGAGGGCTTTTACCTGCTCGAACTTCCAGCCGTCAGACATGGTGGACACCATCTGGGTGAGCTCTTCTTCCTGGCACTGGAGCACTCGGTATACATGCTTCACTGGGGCCTGGAGGGGATGGGGGTTGGGGGGAGCACAGATGACATGGTTTAAAAAAAGAAGGGAAAGGAATTATATTGCTCTTCAAAGAAAACTGGGTCAGCTCTGACAAGTCTTTTTGAATGGAGCTGCTTAAAAAGGGGAAAAAAGGCAACACCTACTTTGCTTAAGTCCACAACCGAGATAATATTAGACATTCAACTGCCAACTCATTTTAATATTTTAAACTGTAAATCTTCCAAGGAGCCTACTGCACCAGACATGTGTACCACACCTGTGATGTTCTGCAGTCCCGTTCCCTGATGTTATCCTTGAGGAGCTTAATTAGCGATGTGATGTTGTAAAACTCGGCTTCTTCCAGCACTCCTGTAAAAGAGACGGCTACGTTAGGAAAGCCTTAATCAGGCTTCCTCGAAGTTACACATTTAAAGTCTTTAAAGTCTGAGTAACTAGACAGAGAAGGGATTGTTGGATGATCATGGTTCGTAGAAGAGGCAAAATTGCATGCCTGTGTGTGTGTGTGTGTGTGTGTGTGTGTGTGTGTGTGTGTGTGTGTGTGTGTGTGTGTGTGTGTGTGTGTGTGTGTGTGTGTGTGTGTGTGTGTGTGTGTGTGTGTGTAAAATAATGCACAAGGCTAAGAACCCCCCCCGACGCTAAGCGGGGCCTCTGCAAAGTGCATTATTTTTCGATACATGCACACCTCAGAGTGGATTATCCTGCTTATACCATGGCCACTTGCGAATCATAAAAAATATAAGGGTGTTGATTCATATTTTGGGGTAATTCCATCTCAAAATTAAAACTTTTAGCTTGCACTACTTTTTGTGTTCCTGGAAACAAACGGAAATATATGGGTCTGACTAATGCCTAGAACACAATCAGTTAACATGAGATTGGAATATATGACATATGGAATGCAGACGTTACCTTATCTCCAGTAAATGGAGACGATCTTAGTAACGACATGGCAATGTTACCTTATTACTCCAGTAAATAGAGACGACCTTAGTAACAACATGGCAACGTTACCTTATTACTCCAGTAAATAGAGACGACCTTAGTAACGACATGGCAACGTTACCTTATTACTCCAGTAAATAGAGATGATCTTAGTAACGACATGGCAATGTTACCTTATTACTCCAGTAAATAGAGACGACCTTAGTAACGACATGGCAACGTTACCTTATTACTCCAGTTAATAGAGACGATCTTAGTAACGACATAGGCAACGTTACCTTATTACTCCAGTAAATAGAGACGATCTTAGTAACGACATGGCAACGTTACCTTATTACTCCAGTAAATAGAGACAATCTTAGTTACGACATGGCAAAGTTACCTTATTACTCCAGTAAATAGAGACGACCTTAGTAACGACATGGCAACGTTACCTTATTACTCCAGTAAATAGAGACGATCTTAGTAACGACATGGCAACGGGGAAGCTTTCCAAACGTAGTCCCATCCGAGTCCGGTCCAAGTTGACAGTTATTAAAACGTATTAATTTTTAGACCGGTGATAACTAGATGATAGACTGCTTATGTTGCAACACGTCATAGCCGTGCATGTTATCGAAAAATAATCAACACCTCTCCAGCCAATCAGAATCGAGTATTCACCCGGGCCATGGTGTGTGTGTGTGTGTGTGTGTGTGTGTGTGTGTGTGTGTGTGTGTGTGTGTGTGTGTGTGTGTGTGTGTGTGTGTGTGTGTGTGTGTGTGTGTGTGTGTGTGTGTGTGTGTGTGTGTGTGTGTGTGTGTGTGTCCTAGGGAGGGAGCCTTACCTTCCTCTGCCAGGTCCCTGTTGAGCACCAGTTTGCCATGCCTCAAATAGTTCAGCACCGGCCCGAAGTACGTGGGGTCCCTGTCGATAAGGTAAGCACCGGTATCATCCTGAAGAAAAAGACAAGAAAGAGAAAGAAAATCACGTCGATTAAAACAGATTCATTCAACAAACGCTAAAATAGAGGTGTGTACAAGTTTAGCTTAAGTAAGTAATGGCTTTCACTAAACACATGAATACAGCCTAACCCCAAGCTTTCGCCTAATGCAAATCTGGGCATTAAAGAGCATCAGGTCACCCCCCCTCCCTGCTAATCTCTACATGGGCTATATAGGAAAGCACACGCACAGACACCCTCGTTTTTCGAGAAAATACATAAAATAATTTTTAAAACAAACACACCCCGCTCTATTCCTGCAGGACTTGGCTTACATTCTCATTCCTTCACAGCCACTGGGTATTCCCCTATTTCTACAAGTACTGTGATTAGAACGTCCTCGCCTCGCGGGACCAGGAGGAGAGGTTGAAACAATTAGAGCAGAACACAGCGAGATTGGGGACAGCCGACTGGGTCCACCGAGGGGACCAGGGGAAGACGCCACTCGCTCTGTTGCAGCTCACAAATTAGCCCGGTCTGTGCTGCACTGTGCTGCACAGCTTGCCAGACCCCATTTGCGCGGTACAGTTTGTCATGTTGGCAACCGATTGGAACAAGCTCAAAATGTACTCCAATGTACACCAACTTGACTCCCTACGCGCCTGGCAGGCCGGATTATGTTTGTCAAAACACTGAAAAGACTAAATCCCATTTTGTGCAAGGATTTGTGGGTTTGCATTAACTTAAGCAAACGGCTTCATCGTTGATCTAGAAAAATGAACCTCGCTGGCCGTGGAGAAACACGCTTGCATAACGTTTCTCCATACTGTGGATGAGAAACATACTCAGGCATACAGTAGTAAATAAGAGTGCGAGCCAACTCCACTCAAGTCAAAAGATGGATGGGGCCTCCTGCTGAAAGCACATTAATCCTAGTAGTAATGAGAATGTTCTGTTGTAATGAATCTCAAACCCTCATGACTGCCTGACCTCCTTTCAATAGCAAAAATACCTCACAGGAACCCAATTCAGTTCTATTCTAGTCATATTGCTATGAGTCAATTCCTTAAACGTCTGCTGGTGTAGAGAATTAACGCAAATTGAGATAGGCCCACATTTAGGGACCCAAATAGAGTACAATTACAGCAAGGCCAAGGTTAAGCAGGTCACCTCCCAGGCTCCAGCCCAAATAATGTTCTTTCCAAAAGGAAAAGGTTGGAGCTACTTGTTGGACTCTGAATACAGGTTGACAGCAAAGTTTGACTACGGATGTACTGAGGAAAACTAATGTACTGAGGGGGTACAACAACTTCTGAGTTGTCATATTGTCTCAGATTTTGGATATCGTAATATCGTGATATGGCATAAGTGATAGTGATAGGCTTTATGGTGACTTTATGGTTATTTCATATAGACTTTATTTATTGAATTACGAGAAAACATACTGGCCCAGCCCTGTGGTCGTTGAGCCTCGTTAAGACGGTTGGTTAGGCTGGTGCTGAAACCACGACATATCCTCACAGGTTTCCCACCTCTGAATATTTTTTTGGGAGTCCTGCTCTCCCGTTTGTCCATATTTACCATTTTTCTGAAACAGCTTTAGTAAATGAGACCTCAGGTCAGTGAGGGCAAACTTTGCTCCAAGAAAAAACTCAACCATAACTGGGCACAAGGAGCCTTTCATAGACCATAACCCTCTCCATCAGTATGTCCCCCCCAAGGATCGTGGCAAACACTGACGGCGGTTATGCTGTGGTGGGGTGATGCTTAATCCACTACGGATGTTTAGTGGCACGCTCTTAGGGGGGGGGGAATGAGTTCCACTCAGTGATTTACTTTCAAAAAGGAAAGTTATAATGCTAGATCAGCGAGGAATTAGGTGCTTTGATAAAAAAATAAAAATAAAATACATGAGTGCGTGACCACTTTAATTACGAGAGTCGTAATAAATATTACGGCTTCATCCTGAACTATGGCAGGACGATTTCAAAGTTTGGTGGGCCGCTACATTTCGAGTCCATGAATGGGGAAACACTGCGACCATTGACATTTCCATAAGCTGAAGGCTTAACTGAAGAGCTCATTGCCGGGACATTGGCAGTTCACTGGAGTTGCGCTCTCCTGGTTGAAGAGGGCAGGTGGGGGAGTGGAGAATTTACATCAGGACAGAGGGGGGGGGGGGGGGTGGGGGGCTCACCCCAACATTCTCGGAGCGAAAGTGACCCCATTTCCAACCGGTGGTGGTGGTGGTGGTGGTGATGATTACAGGGGCACTGGCTCGTGAGCGATGTGGACCGGGACGAACAAAGAGGATAGTGTTTTAATGAATAACAAGAGGCGGTGTCTCGAGGGGCCCAGGCAGAGGAGCACAGGGCGACAAAACAGGAGGGAGGAGAGAGCGACTGATAGCAGGGGAATATGAAGGAGGCCACAGGGACCTGGACAACAAGGGAGCCAAGTACATGTGGGAAAGCCACATGTGGAAGGCACCAAGAAGAAAATATAAATACTATTTAATATTAAGAGGGGGGATATGCATAGATTCAAGTCCATTACAATTCGCATTTCATTATTTCTGACAAAGGATGTTTGGGATTATGACGATCATATCAAAAACATTAGGATTTATTTAGCCTGACTTTCAAATCTTTCAACTTCATCCAATGACCAAAAGCTGCATAATATTCCATTAAGAGTATCAGCAACCAATGCTACTTTGTAGCAGCTAAGGCGTCAACAGTGTCTACTATGGATAAACGTTACATCCAACTCACCACGTAAACTGTTCTGCCAATGTATTACTATCCATACACATGCACTACATATATATTTAAAGACAAAGTCAACTTCGCTGCCTACCAAAGAGTCTAATTTGATCTAGTTTACATGGTTGCTACGCAACCGGCATTGAAAGACTCTGGCCCAATTGGCGCAATCTGACCCGAACAGAACACCTGGTATAGTTTTCTCAATCACACAACTGAGTTATAAAAATGTGGGCAGTTTGCTGCACTTTTTTGTCTTCTTTTGGTTTTGTATAAAGTCTGTTATTTTGAGAAACACAGAGACGTTCCAGGTTTGTTAAAAGTAGAAAGAAACTTTTTGCAGGGAATTGTGACGGCTGAAAACGATACTGGCTTTGAAACACCAAAATACTCACGAGCACTTTTCCAGTCCAGTAGAATTACAAGTAAACAAAAAAAGAAAATTGTTAAGATAATGCAGCTTTTTGCCGACAACTGTGAAGAGGAAATCATATACCGGTATATCAAGCAAGGGCAGTGATGTAGTCATTTACCAAAATGTGCTGGGAGGGATCTTGTCCAACAGCCACATAAATACTCATGCCACTGATGCACTACCAAGTAATCTTGTTGACCAAGTCATCTTCAACCACAATGTGGTTAGTGTCAATTTACTCCAGTTTATTAATTATTATAATGGTACCTTGTGGGAATTTCTGAATTATATACAGAGTCATCCATATTTTCAACAATATAGAGACAAATCGCCATAGACGTGGCTATATTTTAAAGCTGAATACATGTAGACATAAGAACATGGTAAACAGAGCAACCAGAAGGGTGGAGCTCCAAAAGAGGAAAGCTTTGTTGTACAACCATATCATTCTTCTACCAACAGGAAATACCAGTAGATATCCCCCCCCCCCCCCCCCCCCGTCCCTTCCAACAGCCCGCCCACCTCTGTAAGTGAACAAGGCTATGCCGGCCTTGTCTTTCTCTATTCAAATATTGTCTGCTGTAAGATCGAAATTTGTAAATACAAAAATCACTCAATTTAACTTTTCCTTACTGCTGAACTCATCAAAACGAAAACAGGTGTTGTGTTCAGAATAACTGAAATTAAAACGAAAGAATAAAAGAGAACAAAGCAGTATTTAGTCACGTGAAATTAAAAAAAAGATAGGCCAAGGCTAAAAGAATGGCTGCTTTATCTAAAGGCGAGTTCCTTGACTTCAGTCCAAGCTACAGCATAGGCACCCTGCAGACACGGGGAGAAGTGGTGTTGCGGTCATCAGTCGAAGCCTACCATGGGTCACATGACTGCCCTTACTTAGCCGAGTGGAAGCGAGAAGCGCTATAGTGTTGAAGCCCACGTCCCCAAGGAGCGCTGGTAATAGCATAGTCAAAAAGGCCTTCGCTCTCTAAATAATACACATATCACTCCCGAGACTGCATTACCTGGAGCCATCTCATACTTCAAAATATTTAAGTTTTTTTATTTTTAATGTAGGCTTTGACCTTACTTGAAAAGGGGCTAAGATTTACCAGCATGCATCATTTTGCACAGGCGCGCACGCGCACACACACCACTAGCGTTGAACAATTTATGACAAATGAATGTTTCAGGCAGTGGATGAACATTCTGCTTTTAAGAGTGCCCTAAAAGCTTTCCTGTTATGAGAGGCAGTAAAGGAGTCTCATATCTTGGCGGGAGAGTATGTAATCACTGCTGGCCAGGGAAGTGCCGATATAAATCAAGGGAGAGAGAGAGAGCGAAGGAGTTTAATGTAAATTATTTAGAAAATGAGACGAGGAGGACAGTGTGTCCACTATGCAAGTGAAACTGGTTTCGCCTTGTGCTGTGCCCTCAAACCCATGGCTCAACCAATCTTACTTGGTTGGCTTTGGTAAACAAAATGCCACACAGGCGAGTGCGGCGAGGGTCAGGTTTGAGTTGCACCTGGTCAGCTGTGTGCCGAGCGTACTGGCTTTGTGGAGGGAGGGAAGGAAGGCGTAGGGGAAATTATATTTCCGTAAAATATTTAGGTTCCTCCCACAGTGTTCTCGGGCATGATGGAGCCACAATGCAAATCCAGGAGCACTAAATGCAACCACGCCGCTATTACAAGCCAGAGAGAGGAAGCTCTCTGCCAGCCAGCGCATAGCGATGAACATGAAAAGATTTTGATGTGAACAGAAAGTGAATTCTATGTGATGGAATGCTTGAAAAATTGATGCGCCTTTCCGAGACCAAAGGGCTGGCTTTCCCAATTCAGTCACTCTGGGTGAGCGTCGGAGTGCAGTCTGCAATTACATGATATTATACAACACAAAAATTAGTCAAATGGACTATATTTGCAAGCTTTACAAGAACATTAAAAGGCAATTAGTATAAAAGTAGCCTAATAACATGAAACCATATTGCTTTTTTATTTCTGAAAGAATACCACATTACATGTTACCGCATTCGACGTCTCCGCTTACACACGCACAGACACACACACACACACACACACGAGTGCATTTCCTCCACTTTCTCCGTGGGCCGCCTGAATGTGTAACGCGGGCTCCAGTCAACAACATGAATAATGCAGGGCCTCCTCAAGGGCCCCTCCTGAAGCACGCCAGCCTGCGTGACTTGAGACGTGAACCCCTTGTTTCCTGGGCTGGGGGGGGGGGGGGGGAAACACAACACCGCCTTCACTCAAAACCAGGAGGCTGGAGCAGAGGGCCATCACTCTTGAGGGCTTCCTGGTCACATTTTGAGGGTTATGTGTGACGTAGCGCTAGACTTTAAGGCCTTTTGTGGGGTTAAAACGCATGCAAACATACGTGTATTTGATAAGTGCGTGGACTGCATTAAAAAACCACATCATGACAACATGAGGTCAACGACTACACCAAGATATGGGTACCCATAACCCAAAGGATTAGGACTTGCCTTTGTACTAAATGTCACAGATTTAAAGCGCAAAAAAAAAAATATATATATAATACAAAGTGATTAGTGAGAGATAAGAAGATTTGCATTAAAATGTGAACGCAAACCCCCCCCCCCCCCCCCCCCCCAACTGTCGTGTATATGGGGCAAACGGAGAAGATTAAACAAAAAAAAAAAGGGGGGGGGGGGGTAGGAGAAATGAACGGACCAATAACATGGTGGACGGCTGGACGGACCGGACGGAGGCGCCTGATCCGTCATCCAGGACCAGAGGAGTGACCTCATTCTCAGCACCACCCGGCCCACTATGACTTACGGTACTTTATCTAAAGTTTCTGACCGGCGGCGGGGAGGAGCAGGACGGACTGAGGAGCCCCAGATGGCCCGCAGCGGCCATCACGGAGGTCGCCGTTGGGGGGGGAGGAAAGGACAATAGACACCATAGATACACCGTGAGCTACGTTAGATTTCGGTAGCGGTTTTTGACGTGTTCCATGTTCACAGTGCATTAATATTAACATAAAAATTAAAAAAAACAAAAACCACCAACATTTAAACACAGACCCACCGTGTCGCTAGGCGACCCGGTTTGGAGAGAACCGCTGCAGGAGAAAGTTTGAAACTGTGATGGAAACTTGGGTCGTTTTTTTCCCCCAATGGCCGCCTCACTCACCCCCCCCCCCCAGTTTGTAACCGTTTGGGACAGCGTATCCCCCCATTCACATTAGGGTCTTACAATCAAACAAACGAAACAAAACAAACAAACAAACCCCGTAACTTGTAGCAGGGGGGGGCGGCGTCGTCGTGTCGCCGCGACTGCAGGAATCTTAAGCGAGCTTAAGCTAGCTACACAGAAATGCGAGCTAACGGGACCGCGACAAAAACCCAACTCCGAAACGGGACAAAGTCCGCCGAAAAGTGAGCGGCGACTTCAGCGGGGAAGTCGGTAAAAACAAAATAAAATAATAACAATAATAAGTCGAGGGAGCGCTTTTGCCAGTTAGCACGTTAGCTCGCCTAGCTTAGCATTTTTATTTTTTTTGCTATCTCTCCCCCCCACCTCCCTCCCTCCCTCCGGTACCTTATCGGAGTCCAGTTCGGGGTCCGCCTGGCTCAGGCGGTACAGGAAGGACTTGGGGTCGCGGCACAGCGTCTGCCTGGTGGTCAGGAAGTAGGTGCCGCCGACGTTCAGGCGGATCCACTTGGACGAGCCGCCGTGGGCCGCCGCGTGGTTCCGCTCCGCGGCGGGATGCGCCGCCGCACATCTCCGGTACACGGTGCCGCTCGATTCGGAGCTGTTTTCCGCCATCCCTTTCTCTCTCTTTCTCCCTCTCCCTCTCTCCGCCCTTGGCTCTCCGCGGCTAAGAGGAACTATTTCTCAGCTCCAGCGCTAGGGATGATCTCCACTTCCAGGCAGCAGACTGGTGCCAGCTCTGAGGCCACTCCTCCTCCTCCTCCTCTTCCTCCTCCTCCCGCGCTGTGACTTGAGGCTTCAACACCGGAGGAGTCGTGGTGGTGAAGATGCATAAATGATGATGATGATGGGGGATGGGGGTGTTTGTTTAGCGCCGATGATAACATGCTTCGTCAATAATTGTCATGGGAGTGGGACTACACCATGACGCACACACACAATGACACACACAAGCTCTCACGCGCACACACACACAATGACACACACACCCTCAATCTACACAAACACACACACACAAAGAAAGACAAGTCTTGATGGGCTGGAACTTTATTTACATGTTGCAAATGTTGAGACGCCAATATCAGTGAACGCTGCTGCTCTTTGTTGTTAACAGAAGACAGGACACATGACTTTATTTGTATGCCTAAATCCCTACATGCTTTAATTACTGGACTACCAAGCATTAAGTGGAAAACTCATCATTCAACATCTACTGACCTAGCGCACAAATAATCAGAGAGAGAATGAACAGATTCATTAAATTATCAGAAATATGATTAAATCACTGAGCAAATAGAAAATGTATATGATATAGTAAGAAAAAGCTGTAAAATATTATAGTTTACAATAATTATTCACATTCAAAGGCTTTACATCTCAATACATACACAACATGGCCCCTGAACATGACTTCAATCCAAATATGATTCATATATTAGAATTTAAATAACACAATGAACTAGAGGCTAAACAATAGCCATCAAATAACCTTATACAAGAATAAAAATACAAAAACTGTATCCTAATATCGTTGCATTACTTGCTTCAGATTTCAATAATACATCGTCTGTACATCACAGTTCTAGTCAGTTACAAACCAGGTAGAGTATTCCATAAACAATGTAACTAACTTCCGCCAACTTGATTCAAACAATTTCCTAGCAAGAGAGGCAAACACATTTCTATAGTGTTTACTTGACTTTGAAGACAGATACAGCAATTTAATCTGTTGGGGGGGTGGGGGGGTTGGGGTGGGGATCAGAAAGATATCCTTTAAATGACATCCAACTTTTGAGCTCCGGGGGCCGAGGTCCTTAATTCACCTTCTCCAGTCCCACACTGCATGCCGACTCTGCCAGAGGACGAATCCTTTACGGAGGACCTCAAGTTATGGGGAAATTAAACGCTTCAAAAAGGAACATTTTGCTTCTTAACAACAGCACAGGTTTAAATTGTTTGCTCAATTTACTCCTTGGGCCAACTGTAATGAGGGGAGAAAAAAAACAAAAAACAACGTAGGGCCACTCCCAATAAATATAAGGAACCCAATGAGGCAGTTCAGCCAGCTTGTCCAGGGCCTTACTGGGACTGATTCCAAGAGTGAAATTAAATGTGAATGTTGATGATGCTTTTTCCTGTCTAACATTGGGTTGTCAGCATAAAGATTTCTTTCAGGACAAACTAAATTTGAGTCTACAATCCTGCCAAAAAAAAAGAGAAGAAAAATGTAAATATTCAAACCACAAAGAAAAGAGCCAGTGAATGGTACAGAACAGCCAAATCATTCAATAATAAGAGCTATGGTTGCCACAAAAAAAAAGAAAGTCAAAATACCCACGATTCAAAACTTGTATAAACGATATTTCCAGTGCCCTAGGAGAGTGAGGCGGACAAGGCTGCGCTACAAAACTGGCCGTGCAGGAAAGCGAAGCACGTTATGATAAAGAGTACAAGCTAGTGGCATGTTCACCCGCTCCCTTTTAGCAATATATCCAGTAACTGTCTTTGGAGAGCTCCCACTAAAAAAAAACAAAAAAACAAAAAGAAAAAAAAACACCACAAGAGGATTTTTAGATTAATGTTGCGACATCCCAGTGCCGTGCTCCAGAGTATTGAGACCCTAACTGGACTACGATGTGCAAGTACCAAGAGCCAGGATAACATGTCAGAATACCACAACCTCAGGAACAGGGAGACTGGGTTGGGAAAAAAGAAAAAACTGTGTACAAAAGAGTGAGTGAGATGTGTTCGGCTAAGGTATGACACTGGATCAGGTTACATCTGCTGCGACTATGTAGTATATATGCTCTAGAAATGGGGTTTTTGAATACTCCTTACACGTACAATGAAGGATTAGAATATGGTTTAAGTATCATACTGTATCAGGATAGGCTCTGGTTCGATAAAAAGCTGGATTGATTTATGTCGTCATAGAAGCAGGAAACCAGCCCTTGCACTTGACATAGTCTTAGCGGTACCTAAGCCTGTGTTATTCTACAGACAAGCCAACATTTTTTTTTTTTGCTTTCCCTTGCAGGTTGGATGAGAAGCAGATGTGCAGGGGTAAGCAGTCTCATCATCCAAACGTGGACAAATGCAATATAAGCCTCACAGAGAGCACAAAGAACAAGCAAAGCAACTCTGAATCCAATGTTGTATTTTTCCCCCATGGTTCTGCTCAGAAAAAAAACAAACAAGGTCTAGATGCCAGCGTCTCTATAAAGAGTGTTTACATTGCGGTGATGAAGGACACTAAAGAGGATGTTACTCTGCTCAGTGATTGGCCTCAGAGCAAAGAGGAAAGAGGCGGGGCCACAGAAGGAGCCTCGTCCCTATAGGCCGGGATTTTGGTGCTTTTGATAGATCTTTCTCCATACTTCCTGGATCTTCTTACACCATTTGTCAGCATTCCCACTGGGATCCATCAGATAATATGTTCGATTGGGCTGCAGTAATGCAAGGGGGGGGGGGAAACAAGAGAAACAAGAAATTCACAAATTCGTTACTCACAATTTTCCAGTGAAAAGCTGAGTCAATATTGTGACTACTACATTGTCTTTTAGTATTAAATATTCAATGCAAAACAGAACATTTTGTAATGTGTAATACGATCGCAAAGCAGGTAGAGACATGCATTTATTTCCCTGTTATAACTTCATTATTGATAATGAAACTCCTATCCTACATTGCTCATTCTCTATGTGACATAATATACAGCTAAAACACCTTACAGGGAAATCAAACCACAAACTTTAGAGTTTTAGTGATCCACTAATGGTAATGATAATCTTATAACTGAACATATACTTGTACTCTTGACAATAGCATGTTTTCACAGATCTATTAATCACTCTCATTTACCAACTATTGGATTAAAAAATAAAAAAACATTTGAACAATATGTGTTCTTTATATAATATACAGTTTTTACTCTGAGGGATAATCCATGAAGAGGTGTGCATGTATAAAAACAATGCACGACGCAGGGCTCGCTTCAGGGGGCACTATTTTTCGATACATGCACACCTCGGAGTGGATTATCCCACTTATACCATGGTCACTTGCAAATCATTAAAAACATAAGGGTGTTGATTCATATTTTGGGGTAATTCTGTCTCAAAATTACGTTTAGCTCGCACTACTTTTTGTGTTCCTGGAAACAAACGGCAAATGAGTGGAGAAATATATGGGTCTGACTAATGCCGAATGTCAGCTAACATGACATTCATATGGGACGCGGACGTTACCAAATTACTCCAGTAAATAGAAACGATCTTAGTAATGACCTGGCAACGGGAAAGCTTTCTAAACGTAGTCCCATCCGAGTCCGGTCCAAGTTGACATTTTGTTGAACGCATTAATTTTTTGATCCGTGATAAGACCGCTTATGTTACGATCATGTCATAGCCGTGCAGTTAATCAACACTCCTCCTGCCAATCAGAATCGAGTACTCACCCGGGCCATGGTATAAAACAATATATATTATATCAGAAAGTTACTATCGCCTCACCACCACTATTATCTAATGGTCACTCACATTCCCCATTCCTATTCCATTCCATATTGAATTGAATGAACAGCATTAAGACATTTACCGTGTGAACAAAGAAAGTCTTAAAGTTCTTGGCCTCCGGACGCAGTTCTAGGGACCAAGGAATCTCCCCCTTTAGGACCTTATTGACGGGGTCCACGTAATACAGATGTGGTCCCTCAGTAAGAAGCAGCTGTCTCCGCCTCGCAAACAGACCCTATGGCGGAATTGGCAGACGTTAGTTCAGACACCAGCTCACCCAAAGGATGTGCTTCTGCTCAATATAAAGGAAAATAAAGGCTTATCTGAATATTGACCAACAATTATTCATTGAAGACAGGGGATAATGGGTTTAGAAAGGGATTTGCTAAACCTAGACATTTGGGAGTTTAAAATATATGAAGCACATTATAATTAAAGAAATATATAGACTAAATGGACATTAAAAGACGAGAGAACATTCACCTTTCGTTTATCAACTGGACCCATTTTGAGGATGAGGTTATTCTCAACAAACTGGTGCCTGTGCAGAAGGACGACAAAAAAACACAATCAATATAAAGACAAACTTTTTAGCCAACTGTAACAGGCGTGTCAGTTCATCATTAATTACACATCTTTCTGGACTTTTACCACACACACACACACACACACACACACACACACACACACACACACACACACACACACACACACACACACACACACACACACACACACACACACACACACACACACACACACACACACACACACACACACACACACACGGTGCCAGCGTGTTACATAAGGCGTGCCGAGAGGCCTGGCCAGGCCGAGGGGGGAAAAGGCGCAAGGGGAGAGAGGGGCCTACCAGGGGTTTCCAGTTGTCTGTTTGTCCAGCAGCAGCTGTTTCTCCTCTTCAGAGAACTGCAGGTCCAGCTCAAAGGAGTTGTTGTCCAGATCGTGAATGTACTGCTCAATATTGCTGCTGGACCTTTGCGGTGGCAGGGCCTCGGTCACCTGCATGCTGCTGACCTGGCTAAGCAGGTCGTCATACTGCAGTCACAAAGGAAAGGGTTAGGAGTGAGATATATTGGGGTGACTTTTGGCCTGGTGTCATTTACTTTTGCCACACTTACTGGACCCTGTGCATTTTTCAGTAAGGTTCTAAGACCCCCGTCTCCACCAGCCACTTTAACTCAAAATCAATTACCGTGAGAAAAAAAACAATCAGCGTTAATGAAGAGTATCTCACGTTTCCGTAGCAGTCTTCGTCATCCTCAGACATGGCCGGCAGGTAGGGAGTTAGCTTGGGGGGAGTCTGCAGGTGGAGATCACCCCAGAATATGTTCTCGAAGAAGGGATGCTCTCTCAACGGGTCGTAGCCTCCCATCTCCTCACAACCGAGTCGCTTGGAAGGGTCCAGAGACTGAACACAAAGAACACTACTGGTTACATTGATGTCAAACCACCTCATCTCAATTCTGCTGTTCATCCGAATATAGATCATTATAATAAGACCAGCGTAGCTCAAGGTCGTTTTCCTTGCTAATGAAACCGTCAACAGTGACAATGACCATATTTCAACTCCGATCTATTTCAGATAACGGAAGTCAACGCCACAGAAGTATCCATTTCCTGATCGGAAAGATGATCCTACTACTATGTGCATTACAAAAGTACTGTCAATATTGAGAGCTTCATCTGGGATGTCCGCAATATGAATTACACCAGCTTTATCATCCAAGTATTACATTTGGTTAGTTTGATTCATGTTTCACAGTAAAATGGGTGTTGACAAGGTTCTTCTTTTGCTAACAAACCCATGACCTACCAAAAGCTGTTTAACGAGGTCCTTGGCTTTGGGGAAGAATTTCTCAGGGAACTCGTACTCCAGCTTTATTATTTTCTGGAATATTAGGTACTCGTTTCTGCAGCAGAGCAGTTATATGACACAAGATGGGGGGAGGGAGAAACAGTAAATGTTAGCAAAGTGACAGTGACTGACAGTAATTGGAAGGAGGTTTCATAAGGCAAGAATTTGGTGCACACCAATAACTGTCACATACATAATCACTCAGAGTTTCCCATCAATAGACTCAATGTTTAGCTGACGCTTGTCCAACTAGTTTTAAAATGGGGTCAAAACATGTTCTACTCTCCCAAGTACAGTTCTACTCTCCTAGTACATCTAATATATTAGAAGTGGCAAGTTATGCTCACACATTGAAACTAATGCTGCGTGAGAGCAGTGAAAACATGTACATCCTTACCCAGCTCTGAATGGTGGTAAACCAGCTACCAGCTGATATATTATACATCCCAGGGCCCACAGATCCGAACTGAAAAAGCATGAAGTTACATTCAACCAAAAGGTGCTAAATAATCTTTTCAATCATTATTTAGGTTCCCACGTTTAGTCACATAAATTAAATGTAACAAACCGGAAATAAGTGGCTAGATAGAGCTTCTTTACCTCTTGCAGGCCGACTTCTCCGTTAGCAGCTCTGGGGAGACGTACTGTGCTGTTCCGACAAATGAGTTTGCTCTTGCTGCAAAACAATGCAAAAAAGTTGATTCAAAAAAATGACGAGAAAAAAATGGAGACAACATACTAAAGGACTTCTTGTAGGCAGGTATAAGGCTGGTCACAGTTGTCCATCGTACCTTGCTTACTGTCGGATGATAACTGCTTTGCAGTCCCAAAATCTGTGATTTGGATGTGCATATCTTCACTCAGAAGAATATTCTCTGGCTTCAAATCTCTGTTATAAACAGACATGAGTTAGGCCAGCTCTTTAGCAAGATTATATGAAGAATTAATGGTTTAACAAAATTAAATGTGAAAACTGATCATCTTACCTATGTATTATCCCCTTCCTGTGTAAATATTCTAGAGCACACACTATTTCGGCCGAGTAGAATCTAGTACAGGTCTCATCAAAAGAACCAATTTTACGAATGTATTTTAGAAGTTCTCCATTCTTAGCATAGCTAAGACCAAAATCTGAAAAAAGGTGTGTTAAGGAAAAAGGACATCAAAATGCATGGCACAAATGCAGTCACAGGAACTTTAATAACACAAGCAGTTTTAAAAAGAACAGCATGCGTTACATTAATTCTCCACAAGACAAGGCATGTCATATTTGTTTAAGGATACACAACTTCTCGTCATCTTGAAAGGTGAAGTAGAGTTTGACGAAGAATGGGTGATCCAGATTTGACATCAGATCTCGCTCTCTTTTCACATACTGGGCTTTATTCTCCTTCATAATATGCCGCTTCTCCAAAATCTTAACTGAAAAATATATTGAGAGAAGACGTTGAAAATACAGGCGCAATTAGTCATGAGGAAATACAAAACCAAAATCTTCATTGCAACCAGCTACTCAGCACATGTCCAGGCATCAGCTATGTCTTACTTGCATATTCTTTCCCCGTTGATTGTTCCCTTGCCAGGACAACCTTTGAAAACAAATAAGGATACAGTCCATAACCTGGGATTTCTATTTATGCACCTTGACAACATATCCAGTGACTCCTCAGCCACTTCTCATCAGTAAACCTCAAATAAACCGCAGATGATTCACTTAAACATCTTGACCACAAGAATGCTTGCATGTAACAACATCTATCCAGGGCTAATTCATAAGCTAAATGGAATGCAGGTTACGTACTGTCGAGAAGGAGCCCTCTCCCAGGATCTTGCCAAACTTGAAATCCTCAGGCCTCTTCTTGCGAGGCTGGGAGGCCTGTATGGCCGTCGGTGTCCGTAGCTCTGTGCCCTGGGTCGCAGGCTTGCCTGCGCCCCGGGCCTCTGAGGATGGGCCCTCCATGCTGGGACAGTGGCTGCTACTTGCACCTGAGATAGCAAGTGGCGAGCAGGAGTCAGGCTGATTTCTTACCATTGATGGATGTGGGCAGGGACAGATGACAACGCTGGTCTGAATGGGCACAACATCATACTGGAACAGGAGGGAGAAGGAAGCAGTTAGACGACAAAGTTGCAATGGTGCAGATGCAGGAACCTATTAGCAGAAGCCTTGGAGACAGAAACACCTCCCGTAACGCCAAATGCAACCTAATTTTGACGACTTAAACGGCCTCAAATTCACATGTAAATATAGTTCTTAGCTACGCCAAAACGAACGTGTCTTTACATTCAAGGCAATACTTGTTCAGAGAGCCCCTGAACCAATCTGTATGATCAGAAACGTAGGACGACATTAAAACCATGCCCATTATCGTGCTTAATCTTACACACATGAATAACAGCAAGCTGTTTAACCGCATACTTTAAGTGCTCAGATGGTCTTCTCCTCTAACACAGGTTTAGGTGATGAATAAACAGGTATATATATACAAGAATGCCATGTTATCTACTTGGCATTACCACACAGGACATTAAGGATAAAAACAAACTACATAAACAAAAGAGTAAGTAGCTTTGCCCTCTACTCGTGTATTAGTCGGATTGCGGTCTTATATATTTGGGATTGGAAACTTTAGTGGCTAAAACACAGTGTGGCACGGCCCCATTAAAACGGACGGTCCCCACCCTGCAGAGCAAAAAAGGGGGGAGAGAAACACAACGTATGCAACCGCTAACCGACCCAAAACACAGCGCAAAAATGTTGGTATTTCGTGACATTTAACACAAAAAAATAAATAAATAAAATAACATACGTGGCTGTGAAATCTGGCGAATACATAGACTTATAACTGCATGGTCACGATCTGGGAGGGGGAATTAGCGCAAGTGCTATTTTTGCTTCACGGCAACGGCAACGTCCCCCTCTCCCCTCCCCACGCGTCCCCCATGAACTTCTCAAACTTTCCGCTCAATAAGTCCGACCGCCATCCGCTGGAAAAGGTCGCCCCGCCGGAGCTACGGCGAACCGGGCTAACTAATTGAATCCGTCCCGGATTTCATTCACATTAACCCAATAGGTAGACCCAGACCTAGACCTAGACCCAGACCCCCCCCATGGTGGTGGTGGAAAGGTGTGGTCATTAAAATCCAGGACGCCTTTCTCCAAGCTTTGACTATATGGCTATTAGTCTGTTGTTGTTGTTGTTGTTGTTGTTTATCCCCGGGAGAGAGAGAGGAGGAGGAGGGGGGGAAATCACGATTACTTACCCCCCCCCCACCCACCCACCCCCAAGTCGGCCCGGACGTTAACGAATCCACCGGGATAATCATGAATCATGAGGCCCGGAGACAAAGTTTCTTAACATTTTTTTGGTGGGGGGGGCGGCTGGCTAACGGCGCACGCTAACACGAGCTAGCGCCGCTTGCCCCGTGTAAACCCGAGAAGCCGGCCATTGACAGCAAGTTAAAAAAAAAAAAAAAACTTAGAAAAAACCCCTAGCCGACCTCCTAGCTTTTAAGAGAGACAAAACGGCGATCCGGTCCGTTGGTCTCGTTTTAACACATCACCACCACCACCACCACCACCCGCACGCCATTGTCACATGTATACGCGTGGTGGTGTTTTTAAAAAAAGACGTTAACGAGCCAACTGCCGTGAACATGTTTGATAACATGTAGCACCTACCGTGGCTAGCTCTGTACGGCTAGCTCCGTGTGGCTAGCTCTATGTAGCTAGCTCTGTGTGGCTAGCTCCGTGTGGCTAGCTCTATGTAGCTAGCTCCGTGTGGCTAGCTCTATGTAGCTAGCTCCGTGTGGCTAGCTCTATGTAGCTAGCTCCGTGTGGCTAGCTCTATGTAGCTAGCTCGGCGTCGTTAGCGAGAAGCGCGAACCCGGCCGACCCCAAAAAGCCCCCCCCCTCCCTCCCCCCTAAGAAGGAGCTAACCTCCCGGCCGCCGCGACCAGCTCTCAGCCGTAAACTGGCGCCTCAACTGGGGTGACATAAAACACGTCCGCGGTCACAACCCGTCACACCCCCACACATGCACACAACAAAAACACACAAACTATTTAGGTGTACTCGTAAAGGCCCGAACAGGACCGGGTGTGTGAGCCACTAAACGAACATTAGCTGTTATGCTAGGCTAGCGCTAGGCTAGCCGTAACGTAAACTACGCGGTCCTCCGTGGCTAAAAGCACCGCGGTTGCGGAGCGAAGGCCCCCGCGACGGGGAACGGGTTTTTTTTTCTGTCGGTCAAAACGGCCGCCGCGCTGCGCGCCGCGGGTGCCGCCATCGAGTCGACACGGGTGCCGGGACGACCATACTTGCCAGTTGACTTGTGGCTCTTGCCATGGGGGTCCCCCGCGAGTATTTATTGGCGATGAAATAATTCACAGAACCTCCAGCAATGGCTGCCTCTGCGCCTTCATTTTCGAGCTGTGACGTCGTTCCACAACAATGTTACCGCAAAGAGAGGAGGATGGTCCCGCTGGGTCCGCCCCCCTCTCGCCACATTTACAACCCCCGGCTCCGCTCCGGCGCCGGCCCCGGGTTTGATACCGCGGTTGGGAAAGCGGGTCCGGGTCGCGGTTCGGTTCTTAGGTGCGGACGGGTCCACGTCAGTGTGGCGTTGATTTGGATGCAGCGACGGTTGTTGGTTTCTGGGTCTGTTTCCGCGTCGATGTGGACGAGTTTCAACGATGTCTTATTTATTTATTTAATTTGTCACCTGTTTTTTTTTTCGTGCCCACACGAACCGGACCGGACCCAAGTTTTAACTTTATTTTTAATGCCGATCATTGTGATCATTCACTTAACCATCACTTTATCTGACGCCTATGCAAAAATAATAACACGCAAGACGTTTAAAAACAATAGTTTATTTACAACTTTGACGATGATCAAATAGTTTTGCCTGTTTTCTTTTTTTTATCATAATCTTATAAACATCCCTTGTCATCACTTGTCACCCACATCTTCTGCTTTCTTTTCCTCATCCTCATCATCTTCCTCGTCCTCTTCATCTTCCTCGTCACCCTCTTCACTTGAATCATCCTCCTCTTCAGCAGCACTGTATGGATAAAAGGACAGATGAAAGCCGAGACTATGTCTGTTAAATAACTCAGTCTTATCTCAAAAGGTCTTTGGACTCTCACCATTGTGGTCTGTTGAGGCTGATGCATTCCCTTCCAGAGTCCACATCAAAGGGATCTGCAAAAAATTAGGGTTCAGTATTGGCAACTGCCTCAATAATATAATGGTAAATAGTAAGGCCGTGTTTGTAGGTGTTAGCATTTTCTTATTTTAAATGTGTATCCTTCCCCTAATGGGCTGGACTTCGGCTTTGACACTCAGCTTATCTCATCTCAATCAGGCGACTATGATGACTGCTAGAAAAAAGTTCTGCTGACAAAATGTACGTGTATGTCTCCCCTGTTTTACCAAAGTCCTCCTCCTCTGGAGCATCAGTCAGGTACTCCTTCTCTGCTGAGAGAAGCTCCTCCTCTGACTGGCATGCTGCATAGCGCGCCAATATGACTTTATTCAGTTCCAAGAACACTGGCCCCCACTTGAATTTATTCAGCAGCAGCATTGCCAAGTCCTGAAATCCTGCGAATCACATTTTCACAGGCTTGTATCAGCAAAAAAGGACATATAAAGTAATGTTTATCAAATAAAACACACATGAATGGAAATTGTAATTTGCTTTAAGAAACTAATAATGCTTATTTAGAATTAACAACAATATTGTATTTTTTTAGTTGGGGTGCAACTACCAAAATCCCAAAAATAAAATATATCAAAATGTACAATGCTTGGATTCCTATCCTATCCCAATTCCCATCTAAAAATTGTGTGTAAACATTGTATATTGTATAAATGTGAAAATATAAATTAGCGACAGGAAACTATTTAAAATACAATAATACAACAGATAATACAAGTGTCTTGTATTATTTCATTCATGAATAATCATGTAATCATTAGAGGCCGCACCTACGATGCAGAAGGTGGCAGCAAAAGCTTCAACACAAGATAACTTGCAAGGCTTGCCATAGTTGACTGGGTTGGCTGCAACAAGATATGGCAGCAACCTTGGATGGGATCCAATCATTCTATTGAAGGGAGTCTCTTCGAGTTTGGCCCAAGAACAATCGATGACTGCCAGTCCACTCTGAGCCACAATTTCTCTGATGATAAAGACAATACGTTTTGCATTTAGGATACATGTTGTTGTTGTTTGTGGCTGACAACAAATAAATGCATTTCCTACACTATTTACCTGCACACTAACAAACCCACACAAGTATTATTATGATATTGTGATATTTCCTTTGTGTACAGCGATGATGAATCAATTACAGAATTGTCAGGGTTGGGTTGGATAACTAAAGAATTTTTTAAACATTACAAGTAGATGATAGATGTTGGTGGGGCTGATCAGTACAAATGACAAAGAAGGCAGTGCCATTTATCTACTTTTCGGCTATTTTGTCTATTACTAATACTAATACGAACATAGAAAAAATAACCTATATAGACTTTTCTAACTACAGAATTGTTTGGCCTTACTGTTTTTAACAACTGTTTTTACCTAATTCTTTACCATCTAAACAACATTACCTTAATAAGATTGGATTCAAATACTACAAGCTCTAAAGTGGAGCGGGATTTTGTCGCCCATTTTATCTTGGTCATTTTATGGTATATCAGTAAAGTAGGAACAGGAACAAACTTTGTGTTGACTGGTATGGACATAAGGTGAATCAAATATAACATCTACTAATCTAATCAATGTGTTTGAGTTGATCAAATATCAACGCATGCACAAAACTAAAACATTAATGGCTGGAATATGCATCCATTCCAGATTAAGTGGGTTGTTACTTGTTATTCATACAATGTAAAGAGTTTTCAGTGGATTCACTAAATAAAGTGTGGTTTGAAAATATACACAATGGCTGCATGATGATTGGATGTGAGTGTCTTGGTATATAGTGGCATCTTGCAATTTTACATACATACATATATATGAAAGAGTTATATATGAAAGCTGCTCAACGCTTATAATGTTTTTGACAAATACAGCACAGGTGTAGCAACTCACTGTTTACCTGTCGGCTGGCGTCACATACTTGGTGCCCATGGGACTCAGTATGAGGCCGTTAAACCTCTGGTTCAGACGCAGGCTACGTACAAGGCCCTTACGTACCAGCTTCCGACCCGTGCAACGCTTCGGGTCACAGTGGCCCAAGTCCCACATGGCAAGCGGACAAGGTAGTTTCACCTGAACGGCCTCTGCACCGTCCTGTGGCTGTAAACTTGCTGAAGACCAAAAACATAAAATTACCAAAAACAATCCCATATCTTCACCAAATGTATATGGTAGTAATATACTATTTATGAACCCTATGGTATAATAACAATTAAAGCATACAAACTTAGGTATATTATGTGATCATATTATGTCATCAGCAGAAACAACATTGGTTGGCTGTAAAAGTAATACATTTAAACTGTAGTTCAAGTTTTATTTGTCACATACAAAATCATACACGCACTGAGACTGTGAAATGCTTGCTAAAAATAACTAAAATAAAATAAACAACAAAACAACAATGTCTAAGGAACATGCACCATTAAGTAGCAAAAAAGTATATAAGTGAACAGGTGAAATAAGAGCACTTCCACAGAATAATATACAAATAAAAATACATTAGGCATCACTGTGAAAGTAGGAGTGCAAATCCGACGAGGCTATTTTTATACACACGTACAGATCACGTCACTCCTGAAGGACGGAAGTGTTGCAGCAGCAGCAGCATGTGTGAACCTTACCTGCCAGCGCACAGTGCATCTCCTCTGTGAACGTGTCCAGAGACTTGCCCTTCATGTTGTGTCTCCTGTCCTTCCCCTTGTGGTCGGCACGATCACATTTACCCTGTTTCTTTCGTCCCATGTCGGCCCACTCAGTAGTCACAGCCTGTCCACGGTTGCAGGGGTTTAGCTTTTAGTGGTCAGCTGTTGGGACTTGGAATACTGGTTTGTTTATGTTGCAGTATTTAGTTATTTACTACAGGACACAAACAATCATTATTTAGAGAAATCCGTACGATAGGTTCGTGAGCTTTACAACTAGAGGAACTACACGTAGCTGTGTCAATATGAAAATCATATCTCTACTGCTACATTTGTTGTTATGCTGCTAGCAGGCTAGTCTGAGCTGAGGAACACGCAGGGAGCGAAGGCAGACGGAGCGCATGCGCATCGGGTCAGGTGACTGATCACGTGACCGCTCCGTAGCGTCACGTCAGTGTGTAACGCAGACGGTTGGCAACCGTTTGTCATAAAATCAACACTAAACGAATCGTTGTTTTAATTGCTTGCGAACTTATATGAAATAAGAGTTTACGTTATGTGGTCATGGCTGTACTTATATCTTCTCCGTAAGTATGTCTACCTCACGTCTGATGTCTCCGTTGTCTCCATGCCGTGAATGCTGCGATGTGTTGACCCATTTAAACCACTGTCTCTCCAGTGACCCCTGCATTGGCTGGGAAAATGAAGATTGTGGATGAACCAAATACATTTGGGTAATGGAAAACATAATCAGCTTGGACTTCTTCGAGAGTTTCAACCTGGGTTTCTAATGATTGTTCCTCTTTTTTTTTAGATTGAACAACGCTATTTTGTCACAAGGAAACAGGTTGCAGCCTAGAGTGACACCATCTCCAGTCACGGGTACAATGGGTGTATTTTTGGTCTACGGTTGAAAACTTTATCAATATAATAATTACATTAAATTAAATAAACAGTATTATTATTCCTTTTATTTTTTTAGGTCCAGCACATCTCTATCGGTTGGCTGGAAAGTGCTTTAGTTTAATAGAGTCTATGTAAGTTCACTTTCTAACGTCACGTAGGCCTAACCATTATATATATATATATATATATATATATATATATATATATATATATATATATATATATATATATATATATATATATATATAATGCATGTACTGCATATTCGACCAAAATTATTTATTGTGTAATCAATATCCCCTTCGCTTTTATCCTTCCCCTTGTCCCCTTGTGCATGTACTGCATATTCGACCAAAATTATAATTTGTGTAATCAATATCACCATTGCAATATTAACGTATGTATGCTTTTGTATTTTTAAAAAGGTACAAATATGATTTCTGTCCATTCCACAACATCACTCAGCATGAGCAGTCCTTTAGGTGGAACGCTTACAGTGGGATACTTGGGTAAAACACTGCACTTTGAAACCTGCATACGTTGCATTTGACCAAATGTCACGTCCGACTTCGATCTTGACCTCGCATGACCTCTTGTTTGCAATGCTCCCCTTCAGGATCTGGCAGGAGTGGGAAATCGTAAACAACACTTTCACAGGCATGTGGATGCGAGACGGGGATGCGTGCGCAAGTAAAAATAGGCAAACCAAGGTTTGTAACATTTTGACATGACAGCCTTGTTTTGTACCAAATATAGAGTTGAAACCTTAATCGTTGCACTGAATGTGGATTAGCAAGGTAATCTGACCGATTTAAGGTATTTCACCATATTGGTCACAGAATTAGCTGATAAATGGCCCAAAAATGTTTGGGAAAATGTAGATGGCCCAAAACAGCATTGGTTGCTTTGTGCCATCCAAGCATCAATTATGGACTCTAGATTTAACTACTGTCATTTATTCACTGTAGGTCCAACTGACATGTGGTAAAAGCAGCAAGCTGGCTGAAGTATTCGAGCCCAGCACCTGTGTTTATCATTTGACCTTCGAGACTCCGCTGGTTTGCCATCCGCATTCTCTCCTCGGTAAGACCGAAGAATCAGAATCTGTTTATTAACCAAGTAAGATAACAAGGAATTTGTCTTGGTGCAGGTGCACTGCTACATACAGGATTAACGTTTAGTATGACTACAGTAGGTCCTCTTGTGTGATAGATGAGTACTAGTAAATACTGATTTCTGATTGTGGGTGTCTTGCCTTAAGTTTATCCAATCCTGAGTGAGACGTTGCAGAAGGAATGGGATGAGGCTGAACAAGCTCGCTACGAAGGTCTCATTACTGAACAGGTATGGAGCAATGATGAGATTTGAGTGTTTGATTACATTTGATGTAATAATCCCTTTGGTTAATTGATGAATAAGGAAAGTCTACTGCAAAGTCAAAACACATCATGCTTGGTTATCAAATGAAGTTCTTTGAGTTGACTACAATGTGGCCCTTTGGTGCAGTTTCACCATTATTGTTGTCAATATTTTTCACATTTTGGGGAGTCCAGCCAACGTTCCCAATACTCATGTATCCTTTATTTTTGCTGCAGGGGTACAACAATCTTTTGAGGGATATTTTTGAAGATGCTGGTTTCCTGAAGAGCCAAAGAGTAAAAGTGAAAGCAGAGGTCCCAGGTCTTACAAAAACACATGACTCCTTACAGAAATGTAGCAAAGTATGTACATGTGATTTATTTTTCAAATAAATGTATAATAGTGTACATTATTAAAATGTCAACTGATATCCATAACCAGTAACCCTTCGTATTAATCTTCTAGGACTTCCAGAAACAGAGTAAAGAAATCGAGAGACTACGCGCTCTCCTCACTCAAAACAACATTCCCTTTGAATCAAACACAAGTGAGTCCATTTGACCAAGCACCATACCTCAAAACTTGACCACATAATCATGCAGCAGCAAGCGTAGTTGTAGGTCTACCGCCTACACTGTAAATCGACTGACACACCCCTCTTTTCTCTGTCCCAGATGAAGGTAGGAGTCCGGCCGTTGTTAATGTCCCGAACCGACAACAGAGGGGAGATCCTGGCTTCATGGATCTACTGTGAAATTGTATTTTTGTACTGTTAATATTTTTCAAGAGTTGTGACATTTTGTGACCTTTGACAGGACAGAATGCCAGCAGAGCAAGACTTAATAAAAGGGAAGCATGGGAAATGTGGAAGATATTTGTATAATACTGGTTTTCTATACATTTGTATTTCATATTGATAGTATGACAAATTTAATATTTAGGTGTTAATACTACGTCCCCTGCTGGTGTACCAGCACTATATCATTGCTTGTACATGTTTTCTTCAGGTGTAGAAAACACATGTAAAAGCACAAAAATTCTTTACATGCCTAAATGAAGACAGTGGGATTTGAACTCTTCCAACTTGCAGCTTGACAGTGTGCATTTTAATGAAAATATCCCATGAATAAAGAGTTACCAATCATAATTTACTACAAAATCTCAAGATCGTCACTCCACAGCACTTGCATGTGAAACAAAGGCTAATTAATGTTATGTTGGCTATATTTGTCATCTCTTTAGTTAAAGGTGCTCTCCGATGCAGCTTTTGGATTGCAAGGCAATGACGACATTTCCTTTGGGCTGAGGACCTGAGGGGTGTCAGAGGAAGTGTGAGGGCTGTTAGGTACAAGTATTAGTATACACTGAGGTCCCAGTCTAGTCTAGTAGACTAGTGTACTCAGAAAAATACCATAACCAATATGCGATTTATGTGTGGATGTTTATTTTGTATGCAAATTACCAACTGTAAGATCCAGCTTATGATTCAAAAGGACAAACTCAATCTGCACAACAGGATAATGAGCTTATGGGTTTAAGACCGGCTGTCAAAGGGCTTGTGTATCCTGTCCATCTCTCTCACCTTAGCTGGTGTGAACAAATATATCATTAAACAATATTTATCTTTTGGTTCTGTAAAAACAAAAACAAAAGGTTTAAGATCACATTGTGGTCAAAAATGTATATTTAGGGCAAGAAAATCTAGTAACACATTAACAAGAAACAGTGGCCACATAAAAAAAAGTTCTGAATCACACGGCAAACCGAGTTTTCTGATAAGAAGGTCTCCTGCTCTGGTGCTTGGTCCAGGGTTGTCAAGTCAAGACAGAAGCTGAATGACCTCTCTGGCTCTGTGCATCTTCCGCTCCTCCTCCTTGTCCCAGGGGCCGTCTCCTAGGCTTTTCACCAGAGCCTCTGCCTTCTCCACCGTCGTGTCCCTGGCTGCTCCACGCAGCCCTTCGATGTACAACAGCAGTGCAGGGAAGCTCTCGTCTGGAACCTGAGGAGACAAAAGCAATGCAAACCATCATGCTGCCCTGGATAAAAACAAAACCCTTAGCATGCTGTGATACCCCGTAGCATGTTGTAATCATGAGAAACTGAACTTGCAGGCTTGAAAGGCTGTGGAGTAGTCTTTTTGAATATTGTCGCATGCGCTTACCTTCTCGGAGTCGAACATTTGCTGTAGTAACCACGTCTGCCTGATCTTTTGAAATTTCCACGCCGTACGGTTCTCATTCCAGCTAAAGAGACAAAAACAGAATATGAGAGACTATTAAAGTGGTGAAAAAACTAAACTGTTTGCTTTAAGTTATGTCTCATTTGCCAGGAACTGTCTCGGTTCATTAATGCCTGTGATCAGGTGCAGATATTCTTACCCTGACCATAACACCCCAATCTCAATTTAAAGACAACAATCATAGTGCATGTTGTTTAGGGAATGTGACACACATTTCCAAGTAAATCTGAAAAAGTGCATGTGATCATGTAATAACCCTAACCCCATCCCTTTGAATGAATCACCAAAGATTGCTACATTGATATGCTGTGCCTGTTCTAAAGTGTTATGGGAGGACACGTACCAGGTGAGGTAATCCAAGGCCTGCTGGGAAGGCAGGGGCTTAGCTGGTATCACCTTCTCCACGGTCTTCCCCTCTGCTCTTAGTTTGGCCTTTTCTTCCTTTTTCCGGAGCTTCTTGAGCTTTCTCTCGAGAACCCGTCGTTCCTCAGTACTCAGGTCCCCCCCCTCCTCATCCTGCTCAAGGGTCACGGCAGGGTGAGAGGGTGGCTCTGTAATCTGTCAAAACGACAATTGCGGTTGCCTTTTCTGCACTGCCAGGTATCCTTCAGTGCATCACTGAAATCATTGGTATGCAAACAATAATAGATGTATACACAGAAAACGTATAGTATAGTCAGTGAAATAGCTTTCAATGTTATTATGATAGGACAATCTTTGGTTGATTTAAGTATCATTTCCTTATACTTTGGCACTATCCATTATACCCAGAACATCTTCTAATCCTAGAAGATAAGTGCAGCTAATCTTTACTTGGTTTTGAATCAAGTCCTGCTGCAATGCCAGTAGCATAGAGGTTTCCTGTGTCTACATCCGCTTGAGGTCAGCAACTCAAGCGCCGTTTGTGTCAAGCTGTCGGTGGACGTATATAACGGTCATAAACACAGCAAGACGCGTGCATGTACCCATTTGAAATGAGTAATAGCCAAATGTCTAAAAGCAGCCTCACATCATATACATAACCACAAGGCACCCTTATAAAATACTTTAGAAATTGTAACTGAAAAGCCATCATTAATGACCGTTTAGGAGGCAGGGTCATATAGTTAGTTCAAAATAATGGCTTTTTGTAAGAGGAGAGCGGTAGAGGCCACAGGGACCAGCGGTTACCACAGAGCTTCCATTCATCAGTGAAGGAATTTATGTGTTTGCATTGAATATACATTTTCAAAAGCATATTTTTCTACATACAGTTTAGAATTAATATGATCCATTATCTACTCAAATACATTAAAAGGATTCATTTTGTAAAAAAAAAAAAAAGAAAGAAAGAAGAAAAGTACAAATCATTTTTATCATTTGCATGGAAAAGGGAGGGAAGAGATTTGGGTCACGTGGCCATAAAAGCAATACTCAAGTTTCTTAGACAAGTACTTCCTATACACCAAGCATCACTTAGAGCGTGCAGTACGCAGTAGGGTGAGCTCAGTTTGTGGAAAGTAGCGAGGACTGTGGCAAGGAAAGTGCGAAATGGAAACGGTAAGTGGAAACACATGTTTGTCTGCATTTGCTTCTCAACGCGGAGCCGGCCAAAAGCAGCACGATGCCGGGATGGGCTTATCGGCATGAAGAATCGACACTTTCCTTCAGTGCTTCTATTGCAAAGGAAAGTTGCGGTATTCATCTATACATACGCCGTTCTGTACAATGTGTGGCTTTCTTGGTGCTTTTGTGAGGAAGTGGGGAAGTGTAAAATAGCGGAAAAGACATCTTTGGTTGGGGCGGCAGGGGGGGGGCAATATTTCTCGAGTCACAAATGATTCTGCAATTCTGAAAACGGTCTTACCCAAAGTAACACCCTATTAAGATGATGCTATGATACACTAGACACTTGTTTGGAAGTCCAAGTCAAGCATATAATCATAAAAAAAGTCAGACTCAGTGCTTTGGTGTTCATCTAATATTCAATCCACACATAGAGGCTGAAATTGGCAATTTCACAAGTGGTTCAAAATTTCACAAGTGGTTCCAAATTTCACAAGTGGTTCCAAATCGAAAACAGTTTCTTCTTTTTTTTTTAACTGCAGGCAAACCAAACCATGGAGCCCCTTCCCACACAAACGCCCTCACCCAGCCTCACCTCCCAGGTCCTGGACAACTCCACCTTGACAACACACACCCCCTTCGACGTTAACATGTCAACCGCCAACTACATCTACTCATTCCTTGCCGCCCTGAGCTTGGTCTCCGCCTGCTTCCTGCTGTACAGCTTCATCCAGACCTACAGAGCCCAGCGACGCATTGCCTGGCTCGACTGCCTGTTCTGGGCTTTCTGCGGCTCCCAGCTCCTAATAGTCTTCCTCTCCATGTGGTCTGTGGCCTACAGACCGGCCTACCTGGCGGCCACGCCACTGGCCTGCGCCGCCTTGTCCTTCTCCGTCAACATGGCCTCCCTCTGCGGCCTCCTGCTGCTGGTGCTGATGGCCTACGTGTTGACCTTTGACCCGCCGTCCCACGCCTTGCTGAGGAGGCCCGGCGTGAGTGTGTCGCTGGTGGCATTGGCCTCCGTTCTGTCTTCCGTGGTGCTGGCTGCCGTACGGTGGCCCAGCCAGGGCGTGGAGCCCCACTGTATCATAGACCCTTTAGTCAACGGGCTCTCGTATGCGGTTGCCAAACTCTGTCTGTCTTTTATAATCCCCTGCTTGCTGCTACTGGGTTTACTGATCGCCGGCTGCGTTCGCCAATGGAAATCCAGAGGGCGATTCCTGTCCGGGTCCGAGGAGGGTCCGGTTTTCCTGACGCTGGCTGTGGTGCTGTTGCTCTGTCAGCTTGTCTACGACGTTGTACTGTTGAGGGAGACGGGGCCGAAGGAGGAGGGCAGCCTGATGTACAAGCAAGCGTTACTGAGTGTAGCAGAGTCTGTACTGTTCACGGGCAGCGCTCTCAGCCTGCTGCTAGTGCTGTTCATGCACAGGTCATGCCGGGAGAGCCTGAAAGGGGCACTGAGGCAGCTCAGGGACTGCTGCCGCAGCCTGGGGGGCACCCAGACCCACAGACACATCACTGCCCCCCACATTGAGATTACAGACACACTGCAGGACTTCAACATCTTCTCATAGAGCCTAAAAGAAAAACGATCAAAGCAGTGCCATGATGAAGACCATTCAAGGTTTGCTAAATAATAAGCTAGTTTTTGATGTTATTAAAACTGAAAGGTTTCTATTGGAATTGTTCATTCCATTTCCCTCTTTTGTAAATATGCTTTAGTAGCCAAGGCTAACAGCCATCAATCGCATTCAGAATGTATTTTTATTTTCCATGTATGTTGACTAGTATTCAGTGTCAACCAGTTGTCTTTGTCTCGCCTGACAAACTATGAGTAACCAAATAAAACACAATCTTGAATTGAATGTTCTCTGGACAGAGCTTTGACACGCCCCTTTTTTTGGAGGCAAGTAGAGCCCTGTAAACCTAAACATAGCTTCAGTTTGCACTAAAACAAAATTAACATTAAGCCTAAATGTCAGGAGGAAAATAGGTAGAGTCTATAGTACTGTCCGGTTTTCTAAATTTGATTATACTTTTGAGCCAATGTGGGAGTAGTAACTAAGAGAAGGTAAACAGTGTTCCAACTACTCGCTTCATTTAGTTTTAGTAGAAAGCAAAAGTCATCTGTTCTGGGAATGACGTAAGAAACCAGTGATGAAAATAAACATGGAGAAAGAGCTTTACGTAAGCCAATGGCTCCGTCAATGTATGGCCTTGTACACATTCTCCTCACACTTTTAGGTAAAAAGCTATCCCTCATTACTTTCTCAGGATCTAGCCTATTTGGACACTTCGACACCTAGTTTTTAATGATATTTTCCTGCTTCCCTCTTCCCTTTAATGGGTTTAGACCATAGGTTTTAATTTGAGATTAGATGGAAAACACAAAATAAAGTATTCTACATGAATCATTCAATACACCCTCAATACGCTGTTCAGGCTCAATTCTATCAACAGACTATAAATCCCCAGATTTCTACAAGGTACAATTAGAAATCTGTAGTAAACAATGAATGAAACAAAACCCTTAGCATGCTGTGAACGAATGATGGCCACAAGACACAAGAGCTGTTCATATGCCGACACTTGTTTACTGTAAATATACTGTGACACCACAGTTACTAGGACCTTCACCTGACTCCCATATTTACATATTTCTACTTTCTACATGACAGCTGACCATGCTCTCTATAGGTTTTCAGACTTACTTTTGCTCATTACAGTTATGGTACAATTACAATACAAAAACTACCAGATCCCTTCTGGTAGCTAAAAATCATATTTGGACATTGGGCACAATATAGGAAACATTATAGTGTCCTGAATATGCAAAATTCTAGGTGTGGATGTGTGCGCACTTCCACTTTTACTCTACGAGTTCTCCAGTCACAGCCAACTACCAGGGGAAAAGCAGAAGAAGGAATGGAACTTAACCTCCGTTGTTCTCATCTATATGACAGTTATCGATTTCTCAATCGTCACCCTGATGCATTTCAACATGGACCAAAACGAAAGCAAGCAAGTAAGTTGTTTTTTCCAGAGCTATTGGTTAGTATTGTAATGTGCCACTTTGTCTGATCAGTTCAGACAACCACTGCTGTTTGCAAAGAAAGTATGCAATGCATTCATAAACAACCAGATATAACTAAATGGATGACTTTCATTTCCATATAAATAATAAAACAACAACAATACACCCATGTTGCTGCCAAGAGAGAGATCAATGCACATCTCATGCTTGCAAGTGGAAAAGGTGACATTTTATGATTAATTTCCGGCAAATAATGACAAATGCATCCAACACCATGACCGCAAAACTAACATTTTTTTTTACAATTGACTTCCTTAGGTTAATGAGCAGCCATTAATCAGAAGGAATTTATACGGAACCACAAGATCCACAGCGATAACAAGGCCCTTATATACCTGACGCTATGATGATGACACGTGATCAAAACGCTAACATGGAACCGACCGTGTATGAGGAATACCCAGAACATGATCTCAACCTGACTGTGCTGCTAAACTGCTCTTTGGGAGTGGTCTCCAGCATCTTGCAGGAGCCTTCGGGGGAAGAACATTACGTCATTAGTCTCATCCTCTCCTGCCTCTACACCATATTCCTCTTCCCAGTGGGCTTCGTCGGGAACATACTCATCCTCGTGGTCAACCTGAGAAACGGCAGCCGCTTGACAGCGCCCGACCTGTACTTTGTAAACCTGGCCGTGGCGGACCTGATGCTCGTGTCGGACTCCCTGATAGAGGTGTTCAACCTGAAGCGCGGCTACTACCAGAACGTCGCCCTCTGCACCTTCATGGCCCTCTTCCAGCAGGTCAACATGTACAGCAGTGTCTTCTTCCTCACCTGGATGAGCTTTGACCGCTTCAAGGTGCTGACGGGCACCGCGGGCCGGCGTCTACCCCAGGCCCGGCTGAGCTGCTGCCTCATTTGGGTGTCTTCTTCCTTCCTCACGGTGCTGCCTTTCGCCATAGCCCATGCGCAGCACCGCGGCGAGCTGCACTTCTGCTTCGCCAACGTGTCCCAGGTCCTGTGGCTGGAGGTGATGCTGGGCTTCCTGGTGCCCTTCTGCATCCTGGGGGTCTGCTACTGGAGGATATCGCGGAGGCTTCTGCGGAGCCGCCTGGAGCACAGCGGGTCGTCGCAGTGGCCCCGCAGGCTGAAGGCCCTGAGGATGATCTTCGCAGCCGTCCTGGTCTTCTTCCTCTGCTGGCTCCCTGAGAACGTGTTTGTGTGCCTGCACCTGCTGAGGGGCACGGCGGAGGACAGCACAATGTGGCAGGACTACCCTCTAGTGGCCCACGTCGTGAGCCTGGCAGCCTTCTCCAACAGCTGCCTCAACCCGCTCATATACAGCTTCCTGGGGGAGACCTTTCGAGACAAGCTGCGGCTCTTTCTGGAGCAGAACGTGGGGTGGGTCAAGCAGCATCCTGCCACCACCACCGCTGATAATACACATTTTTCTCCTGCCGCAAAAAGGAGTACCTGTCCAACAACTATGCAATTACTTCAAAGCTCTAACCAGCTCTCAAAAATAATAATTTACCCATCCAATCAAAGACCACCATAATGGTTACAATTCACTTTTTTGGACTGCAAGGACTTATGCTGCTTATGTTATTTTGCCGCTGTTGCATTATGTTTTGCATTTGAATTTCAATTCCTTTTTGAGTTTTGTTGAAGTCTTTTGATATTTTCTTTGTGTTGGTGCATGCATTTAAATCGTCATTCATTTTTAAAAAGTGGTACACCAGCAGCAACAGCATTGGCCAAGTCGATAGCATGACGTTACTATAAGTCATTTTGGTTTTGCTTGTAAAATATGTATTCTGTGAACTGCTATATCTGATTTTGCAGGAAAGTTGGCACATTTTTTCGAACAAAAGTGACAATGATCTTGCAAGATGACATGTTCGTTATATTAATGATCAAACGTCAACTGACACACTGGTAAACGGTGATATTAATATAAAAGTGGTATGTATGTGTATAATTATGGGTTTGTTGGACACGGCGCACAGAACAATTATCAAAACTATTACAATAACGGTGCTAGTATGTCACCTTTGTTAAAACAATAAATATTACCTCATGTTGTTCCTCCTTCTCCTCCTCCTCCATACTGGTGTCTTCTCTGGGGTGTTTCTTTTTGTGCTTCTTGTGCTTTTTCTGCTTTACAGATATTTCAGGGACCTGCTGTTCAGCCTCCTCCTGAAAAAAAAAACACACACAAAAAACAATATGTTACTATTGTAATATCACACTGTACAATAAATAATTTTCAGTTGACAAAAGAAAAGGCAGGGGACAGCGGTGCTTCGTACCTCGACCTTCATCTTTTTACGCTTCCTTTCTTCTTTGCGGTCCTGTCTCCTCTTCGCAGCATCCATCTCCTCAGGACCGGTCCCGTCCGACCTGGAGGACTTGTCCTTTGCCATGGACTAACTTATCTACACAACGGACTAAACAGTTTACAAAGTAAGCATGGGCTTTAGTTTATAGGCTACTTGCCATTTTTTTAGGATTCATATTACAACTTTATTAGCGGACACCGGTGGATAGAGCATGGTCACCATCGGTCTGAGTAATACATAGTAAATATATATATATATAGCAAATATTTGTATTGTATTTCCTACAACCCTGTCCAAATGGCGAACTGTGAATTCATATCTCTCATTTATACAAGGTTCAACTCACTACATTTTAAATACCTTAATGTAGTCGGAAGGCCAATTATTCTTTGAAATATAGCTGTGGAGGACAGATCGCAGGAACTATATGATAATCCAAAGCATGGGGCACAAAAACAAGCATGGAATATCTTCCCGGAAGTTTTCTGGGCTGGCAAAAGCTGATTGGACGATTACCGCATGCTGGACTGTGATTGGGTGATTCACAACAAGCCGTGAATATTATTTGTACATGTTTTAATATAAATAAACGTAAGTTGCAATGTATATAAACATTTGATCGTGTTTATTTTTTAATTGAAATACGTTTTTAATGTATTAAAATTATGTAAAAAATAAACCGTCTCACCTAAAAGGAAGTGATTACGTAGAAACCCGGAAGTGATTCGATGCGACGCTAAATCGTGTTGAATGACTGTTGAATGACCCTTAACCAGAGAAGAAATGTACCTAAGATGACCGTTGTCCGAAATGGCTCAAAAATTAGTGTGTAGCTCCGCGCGTTTTTTCACACGTCGTGGGATATTCAATGACACCGTTTCGACGAACTGGAGGTATGTAGCTCACTACTGCTATACTCGTACCATAGAGGGTACGAGTCAAGACTCCCCTCGTTGGTTTCACTAGAGGAGACGCGGTGCCATGCCAATCTTACTGGGACAGCGAATGCATATCCTGTAAAAACAATACACATACTATAGTTGTAGTTCATAAAAATGCGTTTCCTGACTGATCCACTTTTATTGTGTAAGATCAGTTTTACTTTAGACCTGTCACTAATGTGTCGCAGCCATGGCTATGATTGCAGAGACTGACAATTACCATCAACAACACACCCCACATTGTTGATACACAATGAAGACTAACTGCAATGTCCCTCCAGGAGGTCGTCCAACGCCAGGGCCCTCACCCTGACCCCCCCCGACGAGACGAGGACCGGGTCCAAGGGGAAGTGCGACGACGGGGTGCCGACCAACGAGGAGCCCATCAAGTTCTCCACCAGCAAGGCCAGCCACCGGACCTGGAGGGTGGACCGCGCCATGGGCAGCCAGTACCAGCGGCCCTGGTGGAAGGTCCTCCCGGTCAGCCTGCTGTCGCTGGGCTTCCTGCTGTGGTGCGCGCTGCGCAGGGAGACCGACGTGGACGCCGCGCTGCAGCGGGAGCTGTATGAACACTTGCCGGGTCTGCTCAAGGACGAGGACGAGGGAACGGCCGCAGGAGAAATAGTGAAGGCGTTGGACATTTGTTGCCTTATTTATTTCAGTGTCTGCACGAGATGAGACTGCCTTTAATAAAATAGCTGAAAGGTTACAACTATACTATAGTGATTTTAGGCCCATGGTCCCCTTATTTCACCACCAGGTGTGATGTTGAGTACCCATTGCAAGCCATGTCAAAATCTACCCTCTAATGACATCACAAGTGGGAGTGTCCACCCAGATGTATGGATAGGTCAGCCTACCCAGTGGACTGTACCAACTGGTAGACTGCTCTATTTATCGTACATTTGGGTGGACACTCCCACTTGTGATGTCATTAGAGGGTAGATTTTGACATGGCTTGCAATGGGTACTCAACATCACACCTGGTGGTGAAAATAGGGAACCTTTAAGACTTGATACGGCGTGCGGGTGATTTAAACCTTTAGTGTCATTACTGCAACTGCTCATCCATAATGCAAACCGTGTCTAAACTGCAACCTCCATTTTGTTTGTGTATCCGTGGCGCTGTCCCGGATTACGCCATTGGTCGGTGAGTCACATACTAGGTGTTGACTGTCTGACCACGCAGTGGATGTGATGAAGTGCAGTGATGTGCTCAGTTATAGAGGTACTTGCACCAATACCAGTGTTTTGATTAAATGATACAATGTTGAATTTACACATGTCCACTGTAAGAAAGTAAAAGAGAAATTGAGGTAGTGTAAAGTTTATTTACAACATGGAAGTTTATAACACATGCCTACACACAAAGGGACCAATCTGTAGAAAAGTAAATATTTTCAAAAGCAGATTGAAAATGACGGGAATGTTCTTCAGATAGTTGCTGAATGTAAAGGACAGATGTAAAAGGCTACTCTAATAAAGACCAGGGTCATGACAAAACTGCTACATTTTTGAAGTTATCAAAATGGAAGAAAAAGTCCCTGAAACACGAATGAATTTGTATATAGTATTAAAACATCAAATCCCACCCCTTTCCCCTTATCCCCCCCCACCCCCTCTAAAAAGGTACAATTATAGAGCGTAACAGTGACCGCCCCCTTTTTAACAGCTCCGGAAGTAAATTTCCCATGCATTTATCTCGTCCACTTTTCGTAGAATCCTTATAAAAAAAAGAGTATTAAGCCTTTAACCAAGCCAACCGTTATGGTAGCCGTGACCATATTATGTTTGATTCGGGATGAGTAGTTCCGAATCAAATAATGTACACAGTCTTGTACCTTTGCCAAATTCTTTTTATGCCCTGAATCAAACATAATATGGTCACGACTACCATAACGAACGATTGGCTTGGTTAAAGGCTTAATACTCTTTATAAGGATTCTACGAAAAGTGGACGAGAACTGCATGGGAAATTTACTTCGGCACCGGAGCTGTTACAAAAGGGGCGGTCACTGTTACGCTCTATAAGAGCTGAACTTAAGCACGCTCTCCCCTGATTCGCCTAGCCAGTTGAATGTCCTTGGGCATGATGGTGACCCTCTTGGCGTGGATAGCGCACAGGTTGGTGTCCTCAAACAAACCGACCAGGTAGGCCTCGCTAGCTTCCTGAATGGAGAAATAGAAGCAGATCAGAGCCCAGACTTAATTTGCATTTCCCCTTGCCCCCACACACACACTATTGATTAGACCAATTGCATTAAGTCAATTTTCTCTGTACCTGGAGAGCGCCAATTGCTGCACTCTGGAAACGCAGGTCAGTCTTGAAATCCTGGGCAATCTCCCTGACCAGACGCTGGAAGGGAAGCTTCCTGATCAGCAACTCTGTCGACTTCTGATAGCGACGAATTTCTCGCAGAGCGACAGTGCCGGGCCTTTAATTAAAAGAAGAAAATAAATTGAGGTGAAGCTGAAATTCACACGCAAATGCATTGCAAGCAGCGTCAACAAACAAGGACACATGTAATCACAGACTTTATTTACACGCACACATTCATCTATACCTGTATCTGTGCGGCTTCTTCACGCCACCGGTAGAGGGTGCGCTTTTCCTGGCAGCCTTAGTGGCAAGCTGCTTCCTGGGCGCCTTTCCTCCAGTGGATTTACGAGCCGTCTGCTTTGTACGTGCCATCTTTCACCTGTGCGTTACAAATGAGTACAAAAAAAAGACGATGAAAACATCAATGCATCCCACTGCCATTCAGATGTATTCAATCATAACTAGACAGTAGCGCGGGCTTTTTTCTCCCTTGCAGGATGGGACGTTAGGTGTAGCAAGTGAGATATCCAATGCACTGTATCCAAATCAGCAGGGAACGGCGTTCAAAATGCATTGACCAGACCAGTGATTACCAGAACAATGGCCCAGTGGGTCAAATTGCAATTGAGACGGGTGGTGGTGTGAGGTTGAGGTAAAAGTGGGGGGAAAAAAGAGCGGGATGCCAGTCTGTCAAAACCGTGCAACCGTTGAGCCCAAATCCCCCCACAACAGCAGCCCCACAATAGACAACAGTCTGGCCATGCCACCATTACACTACAGGCGAGGTGCACGTTTCGTTGGCGACAAGCTAGGCTCGCAGCTAGCAGCAACCACGTAAACATGGCGCCAGCTAGCTAGCTAGCTAGCACACTCGTCCAGACGAGAGCTGCAGCGTGTGGATTTACACTGTATATTAACATATATGTATACACACAGGCAGGACAATAGATTAGCCATTTTATAATAAGTCATGAGATTGATTTCCAGTTTTTTTAATAAAAAGAGAAAAGTCTTGTCTTGGACACCGACGACCAGCTAACGGTTAACGAGCGCTTGCTAAGCTAACGCGCGCGTCATTTTGTTTTAACAATCGTGGGTATATTTAACGATTTAGACGTTGGGAACACAACTTAAAAAAATAATATACATGTTGAGGTCGCATACACATCAGCATATTAAGGGATAAAGGTTAAGTAAAAAGGCGGGTTTACCTTTGCTGTGGTTCTTGGCTCAGCGTGAGTCTTGCCGATGTGTCCGCTTGTGGTATTTTTGGATGGACTGGAGGCGCCCCTCGGTATTTATAGATTCTCCAAAGCGGGGAATCGAGGGACCGCCCACGAACCTCCGGGATTGGCCGGCCGCTGAAACCCCGCCCCCCGGGCCACACGCGATTGGTTGAATGTTTATCACTAAAAAATTGAAAAAAGATAATACCAAGACCTCTTTTGTTTTTGTCTTTTGTTGAATTAACTTTTGAGGGAAAACCAGGAGTACCACCAGAAATACGACATGAACAACGGCCTGGGATTAAAACGTTGACAAATTCGTGTATTCCTCACATTATCATTGAATTGTGAATGATCAGTTTGCCATGAGACAAGGGACTCTGGCCCTACCATCAAGCAAGCCTCGAGGGGCCACATACATCCTCCATTAAACGGGCGCGGGGGGGGGCATCTATTTACAAGACTACGCATAAAGACTGTTTTAGTCATAGGCACATTCATTTAGCCATTATTTTCTTACAATTTGCGATCGCCAGGATGTACGCCATATACATTATTATAATAATGTTGGCAGCACAAAGCGGAACGATGTGCGCCGTAGGCATGTTGCTCCGTCGGAGGTGTTCTCAGGGAACACCTTGGTTTTATTTTAACCCATGTTGCCAAAATTATCATCTCAAAAAGTAGTCACGGAAGGATCAACTTTAGGCGAAGATAAGGGCGAGATGTTTCGGATCAGATAAGTCGTAATATGTCGTCAATACAACATTGACTTAAACAGTTACGAATAAAATCCAAGCCCGAGATTTGTCAACAGCTGAACCAGGATGAGCGAACCCAGACTGTTTATCGGTACGCACACCATTCCCGTACAACATAACTGTATAATAACTGTTCAAACTACATTGAAATGCAAATACATAGTGTGTGTGCGCTTGTGTGCGCGTTTTTCCAGATATTCAACCAAAGTCGCACACATCCAGAGGAGGACGTGATCAGAGCCAACCGCTTTGGACTCGCAGTGACAACACGTTCGCGTTCAACTTCACGGTGGAGGACCGCCTGGCGTCCACGTCTCTGCTGGACACAACACCACCACCACCACATCCACCACCTCCTCCACCACACCCTCAGGTCCAACCGACCGGGTCTGCGGTCCGTGAGGAAGGACAGGGCTCCGAGTTTGCCTTCAACTTCCACGTGCCGGCTGTGAGACCGGACCACATGGACTCCCAGACCCCCCCAGGGGCCCCTGGACCCGGTGCACGGGAACCCGCTCCCCCTGTCGCCCAGGAGGCGTGTGACCCCTCGGGATCACCGGGTCAGTGCAAGTCCAAGAAGAAGAAGAGGACGGGGAAAAAGAAAACCACAGACACAAGTTCAAAGTCACAAGAAAAGACAAGTTCGTCTGAGGGTAGTCGTGGTGATGGAGACCCAGTATTGGTCAGTGCTGGGTTTTTTGATTAGACTTAGAGACTTAGACTTCACTTTATTGATCCCTTTGGGATGACTCCCTCAAGGAAATTGAATTTCCAGCAGCTTACAAACACTTGATTAAATGTGTGTAAATGATTGTGTCAATGTGTTTTTTAAATGGCATTTCAGTGTTTTTTTAACAGTGCACTGTCCCTCTCTTGTCACTTGCAGCCGGCAGAGCAACAACTGCAAAGAGAGCTGGACTGGTGCATCGAAAAGCTTGAGTTAGGACTAAGGACACAAAAGGGGACGCCGAAACAGAGTTGGTATACCTTTACTCAGTAACTGCATACGTACAAAGCATATCCATCATACAGATCGTTAAAAGTATGTCCATTAGATGTGGTAGATTGGTTAGTGTAACTTATTTGTGATAAAAAAAAAAAAAGAGAGATTAACAAAAATACTTTGCAGAAGAGGATGCGTCTCGTGCGCTGAAGATTCTACGTAGCAGCAAAGCACCGCTGGCCAAGAAACGCCAGGTGATGCGCGCCATGACCGGTGACTACCGGAAAAAAATGGAAGAGGAAAAGGAAAAGCAGATGAAACTCATTCAAAGTGGTGAGTTGAACATGCAGAGGTGGTGACGGTAGATAAAGTCTTAATATAGAATTGGGTAATTTTTAAATTAATTTGACATCAAACTTAATGATGTGCATTGAACATGACAACATTGATCACTGTCTTTCTTTCCTTTAGCAATGACATCTCTTCAGGTCAAAACGGTTTCAGGCTCCTCAAAGAAATCTGTTTTCCATCGGCGAGCTGGAGTTAAAACACAAGTTCTGAAGGCAGGAGAGGAGAGCACAAAACCGACTCCAGCCCAGGCCTCAGACCAAATGCAGTCAGAAAATAAAACATCACAGTTTGTTTTCACCCCCTCAAAAGAGGAGTTCAAGTTTAATTTTGTCTGATTTTTACATGTCCTCAATGGACTTAAAGGTCTTACTAATGTCAACATCAACTTATTTAGCCACATTTGGGGAAAAAAAACAGTTTACAATCACCAGGCGGATGAGTTGTGGGGTGCTGGAAAAATATGTTGGCACAAAGTATAACTAACAGCAACACTTAGTACTTAATATTAGACAGCAAATCCTGCAAAAGCAAAACCGTCAATCAACCTTAGTAAATAACCATGCCATGTATTTCAGAAAACCTGTTTGTTGTATTTGTGTCCATCAATGGTAAATGTGAAGTACAAGCCTTTGTATTGAACAATTTGTCTTTAAATTACAATCAATAAAATGCATTTCAAATAACCTGTGTAATGTGGTGACATGTTTGCTCTTCAAAATGTGTTAATTTCAAATATTAGCAATCAGTATGTTGTGTTGCTTCTCAGTGTAACAGATCCTGCATAGACCAATACTACAAATATACGTTATGTACTGTTAGTCGAACAAACACATTTTGTCAATGTGTGAAAAAAAACATTTTATATACATTTTAAGTCAATTGAAAAAACAATATCCGGAAATAAAAGTTTGGCACTACTTTGAACACATGAAGGGGAAACCCGTGCACATTTGCGTGTGACACACAACACAAAAAAGTGGAAGCGGCTCCAGTGAAGACGTACCTACCGCTACCCCTTTCTTGTAAGTTATGATTTTAAACACATTGTACATGTTTGAATAAACACATCACGTCGTTTGTTACAGCTAACTGTTTTTTTGTCACGCTCTCATCTCTCTCTTCTGCCATTTATGGTGTAATAACAAGTTTAGTCCCTGACGCTACATGGCTAAGCTGGCTAACAGCAGAAACCAATGGAGTCCGTTACCTGGCCTACGGTGTAACCGTTAACCCTCGCATTAAAATCATTTAACCCTGTCATTCAAATCCAAACGTTGTGGAGCACTGCTACTAACCCTTTACGCAATAACCACGTCTCTCCCTCTTGTGTGACGGGTACAGACAACGAGCAGAGAGAGGGGGGCGAGCATGTCCGAGCTGAGCGACGAGGCCGGCGAGTCCGAGCAGCTGGGGGCCAGCCTGTCCCTGTGGCTGGGCGGCTCCCTGCTGAGGTCAGAGGCCCTGGACGTCCCGCTGGACCTCCACACGGCCTGCTCCATAGGGCTGTACGATGTGGTGGCAGGGTGCATCACAAAGTGAGTCATGATGGATGATGGTTTTCATTCAAAAATGAGTGAGATGCAACCCTGCAGGGGCCATTCAAACCAGCAGCAGTTATTGGAGGGGTTTGCAGAAGGTGCCATCGTCGGCTTTCACCGTGTCATTGTGCTTGTCCTGTAGGCGAGAGGTGAATCTGGACCGCAAGAACATGGGAGGCTGGACACCGCTGATGTACGCGTCCTACATCGGCCACGACAACATCGCCAATCTCCTGTTGGAGGCGGGCGTGGACGTGAACGCCACGACCCCCAAGGGTCTCACCACGCTCATGCTAGCGGCCAGCTGTGGGAACGAAAGCATCGCTTATTTTCTCCTGCAGGTACAGCTCAGCGCAGACCTATATCCAAAGAGTACTACTTGATGTCAACAACACAACTTTGCTAATAACACATACATGAATATATAAAACATCAATAAAGTTGTGGAAAATCATGCGTGAACTACTGTATATCGGCCGAGCAAAGCGTCTTACAGTGGGATGTTTGTGTCTAGTTGTGTCCAGTTGACCACGCCTCATTCAGCCAGCGCAGTTTGTGTGTGTTTGTAAATGACGCCGCCCGCCTTTTAAATATCAAAACGTCCTGTGATTGTTTGCTTTGCATGTGAAGCACGGTGCAGAGTTGGAGCGGAAGGACATTCGAGGTTGGACGGCCCTGCTCCACTGCACCAGTACCGGCCATCAGCAGATGGTCAAGTTCCTGCTGGACAACAATGCCAATGCTAATGTTAAGTGAGTGACTCTATTCATTCCAGCGACGACATGTTTGTGGGAAATGATCTCCAATCACAGCTCTGAATAGAGGAATTGAATGACAAACGCATATCTTTCCTGAACCAAATTAGGGACGGATCAGCAAATCACTGGCTGCAAACTCTTCTCAAGCGAGTGTGATGAGTTTGGCAACGCCCCTTGCTCCTATGGAAACCATTGCGTCAGTTTTTTCTAAAAACCTTTACGACTTTCATGACTGCTCAGATCACTTTTTTTTTTTTAAACTTGTAGACGGAAATTCTCCTAAAATGGGGGTTTACTTACCCTTTAAATGTAAGTCAATTACATAGACAGTAAGTCACAGCCAGGTTTTGTTGAACAAAAGTCCCTTTTGAATAAAAGTCAAGCACATAAAAGTATGTCTCTCACGATGGTTCATCCTCCACCTACAGGGAGCCTCTGTCTGGGTTTACTCCCTTGATGGAGGCCGCTGCTTCTGGACATGAGATCATTGTTCAGCACCTATTGGACCATGTGAGTAAAATTACAATACACACACTCAGTTAATACTATATTGATGGAGTAACAAGTACGATTGTAACAGTATTTTGTATCTAAACCAATCCCAAACATGTGGTCATAACACGAGGAACTGATTTTGACTAAGAAGGCTCTTAAACATTGGCAGAATTAAACTGAGATGAAAGTGAGACAGAGGAAAGTATAGCTAAAAAAAAGAAGAGCAAGTGGAGAGCAAGCTTTCCTGCCATTGGTTTCACCAAACCAAATAGCTGTTGAATTGTAGATTCAAGTGGGTTTTGTTGTATTGCTATTAATATTTTAAGAATGTGCTCAAACAGTGAAGAGAAGGTTTTGTTGTCGTGTGCGTCGATCATAGAAAGTGAAAGTGGACGAGAGGAACGCTAAAGGAGAGACGGCCTGTGCCCTGGCCATGATGTACGGTTATACCAAGATCGCTAGTCTCATCGACTCGCACTCCTCAAAGGCCAAACCAGGTACAATCCCATGACTCTTCATTGCTGACAATCTACTGCACATAACCAAATGTCGTTTCTGACCGGCACTCTTCTGCCAATTCACCTTCTTCAGGGCATTTTGAGGACCAGAGCTCCTCGGAGGATTCAGACAGCGCCCCGCCCCGACCGAGTCAGAGGCAGGGTCGCAACCGCGCCAAGGGGCCCAGCATCCACGACGGACCCCAGGCCATCGCCAAGTTTCATGTGGGAGGGTCCAGTAAACCCTGCGGTAACGCTCAGTCACACACGGCTCATCCTTCAACTCGACCCTATACTATATAGACTATAGTAGAGTAGCTCTAACGCAATAGGACAAAATCCGCGGCAGAACGTGTCGCTAAGCGCCGACAACCGAGTTCTTCTGCATCACTAATGTCCCTCCCTCCCTGCAGAGGCAGCTATGGTGCCTCCGGGTTACATGACCTTCCGGGACGCCGGGGAACAGAGCGAGGGAATCTGTTACCGTGACGTGATCTCGCCCATCAACGAGCTGGACGGCCAGAGCAACAGCAGCAGAGGTCAGAGAAACCCCCTCCCATTATTTTTTTGTGTTGCTTCAGTGAGACTTGTTAAAGGGATTTTGATAACCCTTGAACTCTATGGCAGTTCACTGAATTGTTGCCTTCCTGTGCCACAACAGCGTTGTTGGCAGGCAGACTTTGGGGAAGACTGCGTTCATTCCATTCAAAAAACATTTATTTTCCCGCGGGGAACTTGCTACAGTGCATGTGAGACATGATGTGAGATGGACGACATACCTTGACTTACCTCTGTGTTCCACGCCGGCAGATGAGAGTCCCTTCTTTGACAACGACATGCCCACCATGAGGAGCAGCAGCAGCAGCAGCTGTGAGGGTCTGCCTCGTGTGGTCGGACTCAACTGGGAAGGCTCTGTGGAGAGCAACGAGGTCACGACTTTTCATATTATTATTATCATTATTATTATGAAGGGCTCTTGCAATGCAATTGCATTGTTAGTGCTTGTGACGTTATAATTTCATATCAATAACGCGATTTCAAGATACGAGTTTGACACAGAAGCAGGGTAGTCTAATGGTTAGGGTGTTTTGATTCTCAGACAAAAGTTGCTGGGTTCGAACCCCCAATGTCTGTCCTCTACCTGTGTAGGCACCCCTGAACAAGATGCCGAATCCCTACATGCTCCCTAATGACATTCAGCAAAAAAAAATACACCATGAGGTATCGCTTTGGCTAAAAGCGTCTGCTAAATGATTAATAAATAATAAAACGGATAGACCCAGTAGTAACTCCTGGTGCTGCCTGCTAGTTCACACTGATTTGCTGTCCATCCACGTGGCTTAGTGACTAGACCATATAGTACCATGTGGACCCACACGACGATGGATATTCACCTAGTTTTCTCCATTTAGGACTCGGACCAAACCAAGAAGACCAGCTCCCGCCGCGTACCCAAGGGCCATCACTCAAAAAACAAGAGTCGCCATGGCAACAGTGACGGTTCGCAGTCCGGTGTCGCCGGTAACTGTGGGGTGCGTTCGCTAGACGGTGCTCCCCCTTCCTACACGGGTCCCAAGGCATGTCTGTGTGTTTCAATTGCTGATGCTGAGCTCAGGAGATAGTTTAAAGCTTACAAAACTGTATATTCTAACTGGTTGTACTGTACTCCTAGGAACTGTATATTCTAACTAGTTGTTCTGTACTTAGGATCTGTCAGGGTTCCTGGAGCAGATTGGTTTCTCCAAGTACCTCCCGTTGCTGGAGGAGCAAGACATCGACCTGAGGATATTCCTAACACTCACAGAGAACGACCTCAAAGAAGTGGGCATCACGTGAGATACTTAATGCTCATTTTGGTGTATTCATATAATGCATATAATACATATACCTGTACATACAATCACCAGAAGATCAACATTTCCTATGTTGAGCTTAATTTGTGCTGAATGTCACGATGCGGTTCGACAGGTTGTTTGGACCCAAGCGTAAGATGACCTCCGCCATCGCCAGGTGGCACAGCAACACTCGGCCGCCCAGCGATGCCTTGGAGCAATCCTACGCAGACCAGTTGGAGGCAGAGATGCAGGAGATGGCCATCCAGCTGCATAAGGTGACCCTTCGGCTGGGAGCGCTATCATTCCCCAGGATAGGATATTGTAGTGTCGTCGACAATAGGAAATAGTCAATTTCAAGGTGCTCTGTAGAAGGTTCCAAAAGCTTTTTTCCTCCAATTCTGTACAGACGTGAGGAAAGTTAGGAAAATTAGCAGGAAGAGAATGGTTAGGGATCCTCTGCTCAGAGCTGCAACTCACCATTTCATTCATAGTCGATTAATCTAACAATCATTTTTTCGATTAATCATTTAGTCTAGAATATTTCATAAATAACAAATGCCATCACAAGTTATCAGAGTTTAAATTGGTGTCTTAAATGTGCTTGCTTTATCTGACAAGCAGCCAAGAAAAAACTAAAATTTTGATTTGATAACGATCCATGAACCAAACATTTAAATTTCTGAATCATCAAGCAGCAAATGTTTGGTATTTGTACTTGAGAAATGACCTAAACGATTCGACTATACAAATTTAATTTGATTCATTTTCAATCAACTAATCGTTGCAGCCCTAGCTCTGACCTCTCTCTCCCTCTCTCCCCCCCAGCGCTGTGAGGAGGTGGAGGTCCTGCAGGGCCAGGTGTCCCAGGAGAAGGAGCTCCGGGCTGTGATGGAGGCATGCCTGATGGAGGACAAGACGGCGTGGAGGAGGGTCCACGGCGAGCTGGTGGTGAGCCACCGGCTGGCCCAGGAGATGAACGCCACAGTAGAGAAGGCCCGCGCCTGCCGGGCTCAGCTGCTCGGGGGCTGCCCCGCTGCGGACACCACCACCACCACCACCATTACTACCACCAACGGCAGCCCCTCAGCACCAGGCGGGAAGGCCGAGGCAGAGCTGAAGCCCTGCGGTGTCTCGGAGCTGATGAAGAAGCTGGACGCCTATGATGAAGAACTGGGTGAGGGAATAATATGTAAATATACAAAACAAGACTGGAAAAAAAACAAAAAAACTTGCATTTGTTGTGTAGTAATCAATGTGTCTGTGTCTGTCTGTCTGTCGGCCCAGCGGGGAACCTCCACACGGTGCTGCAGAGCTTGCGGAGGCTGAGCGTCTCAGAGAAGGTCACAGATAGCTGGGAGCGGCCGTAGACTCTACAGGTAGAGGGCTTGTTTCCATCGTGGGAACATCAATGTAATCCTTCTGAACAGTGTTTCGTGAAGTTGAAGGCAGGTGTTGGTCACAGGCTTCACTGTTACCAATACAATGCAAACGCATGCATGTGTGCATGTACATTTTCAGGAGTGCTTTCTGACAACGTTGACGGAGGGTGAACGCACCACCCTGAACCCAGTGGAACGGGTGCTGGCCTGTTAAGACGAGGCCGGCCCCACCCGACCAAAGAGGCCCCAGGGGCCGAGCCGAGTAGGGCAGCCAGCTCCCTGTCCGATGGGAGAGGACCAGGGCTGGCCGGATGCCTACGAGGCCAGCGGCAGCTACTGTAGCGACACCGACAAGCAGGCAGGCAGGGAGGGGTCAGTCGACTCCATCCGCCACCATGCCTGTGCTTGGTATTCACACACACACACACACACACACACACACACACACACACACACGGGTTGAAATTAAGCTGTTTTACTCGCCAAATGCGAGTAATTTTTGTATTTGTCGAGTAATTTATGAAGACCACTCGCCACTCTGGCGAGTAATCAAAAAATTCGGCGCGATTGGGGGGTGTGCGATTGCCGCGGAACGGCCGCAGACCCAGCACCGGACCTGCCAGCCGTGGACCCGACCGCGCAGCCCCCCCCCCCCCCCCCCCCCCGGTCAACAATCGCGCAGCACCCCCGTCAAAAATCGCGCAGCGCCCCTATTTTGGTCTGGTTCAAAATCTGTTTGTCTAGTAAAAATTGCCATCTACTTGACAGTTGTCTGGTAAGCCAAACATTTAGTTTCAACCCCTGCACACACACACACACACACACACACACACACACACACACACACACACACACACACACACACACACACACACACACACACACACACACACACACACACACACACAAAGGTTGAAATTAAGCTGTTTTTGTATTTGTCGAGTAATTTATGAAGACCACTCGCCACTCTGGCGAGTAATCTAAAAATTCGGCGCGATTGGGGGTGTGTGCGATTGCCGCGGAACGGCCGCGGACCCAGCACCGGACCTGCCAGCCGCGGACCCTGACTGCGCAGCCCCCCCCCCCCCCCCCCCCCCCCCCCCCCGGTCAACAATCGCGCAGCACCCCCCCCCCCCCCCGGTCAACAATCGCGCAGCGCCCCTATTTTGGTCTGGTTCAAAATCTTTTGTCTAGTAAAAATTGCCATCTACTTGCCAGTTGTCTGGTAAGCCAAAAATTTAGTTTCAACCCCTGCACACACACACACACACACACACACACACACACACACACACACACACACACACACACACACACACACACACACACACACACACACACACACACACACACACACACACACACACACACACACACACACACACACACACACACGAGATGTCGTCGAGCAGGTTATTTAAAATGTGAATGGCAGGCTTTCCTGCCAGAGGAATTCCAAGTGTTGTTTAAGGACTCAAAAGGTTGAACATTCCTTCAGTCCAACTGCCAGTGAGGTGAACATTTGAGCGGTTCAAGAAAAATGGCACTTTTGCTGGCAGGGTAAACCAACGGGCCTCTACTTTACCAGATAATGGGATCATCCTGATGGTAACGCAACAGGACTACAGATACCATGGCGACTTTGTAGAGTGACTATTGCTCATCAACAAGTTGTGCTGCTGCTGCTAACACTAGTCTTTCTGGCCCCGTTTACACGAGCATTTTGAATCTGTCTTCAAGTTGGTTGTGAAATCTCGATGCAAAGAAAGGAATATAATCCTTCAGAAAGAGATGTAAGCGAGAGATTGTGTCTAACGTCACCGGTCTCAACCTCAACCTGTGTCATGCTAATTTCTCTAAAATTGTGCCACAGCTGTGCCTACTTATTATTATAAAGCCTGTCCTTGGCTATACGTCAATCATGACACAGGCAGAAATTGGTCAGAGGGCGAAACCAGGTGCCTGATTTCGCTCTAGGTTGATGGTGCAATTCAGTTCACTTTCGAAGCTGCATATCGCACTAGTGATATAAATACATCTAGGGGGAAACATCATCTTGGAAACAATGCCAAACAAAACGAATAGACCTCAAACATTGATATACGAAGGTAAAAGACTAACGGTAAAAGTGGCCACAGGAGAATAACATGTCCTTTTTATGCGTGCAGCTTGATATGCACACACATGTCAAGCGGGGATCTCACGTAAACTGCCCCAACATTTAAACAGGCTTAGACAATTGTGAGCGCGTTGTGCGCTTTGTGTAAACAGATGAGCTTTTGAATCTAGATTAAAAAGCGTTGGAGAATCCAACGTAAACGGGGCCTCTGTGTTTGACTGTCATCCTAAATGTGATGTTTTGTTGTCAAACTGATTTCTTGTCAAAATAATGTGTTGATTCATTGTAGTATTAATGTAGCGTGATTATTGCTGACCAACTCTTCCCACACAACCTATGTGTGGGAAGTGTGACTGTGTGTGTGTGATTTGTAGATTTATAGTTTCCTAAAAGTAAATGTATTTGTTGCCTCCTATAAACTGTCTAATAAATTGTATATTCTATTAAATGCATTTGAAACTACTTCATCCTTTGCCCTTATCTGAATGTGATTTTAAAAAATGCAGTACGTTTTTTTGTGTGAAGTGATATGCAGAAAGATATTTGTTTTGAGAAGCTGCCAAAAGCACGAGAAATAAACAAAACTTGGCAATGTCTCATTCCAGACACGATAATGTCCGTCTAAATATTTATTGCTTTATTAGCATTCTTACCATTTGAAGCGCTCGATTGAAAATAACGTCATAAATCATTTATTCTGTATCTACAGTTCTTTGAGTGAGTTTCAACACTATTTACATGAGTGACAATCCTTTCAACATTAGCATGCGCCTCGTGCCTGCTTAGAATTGTGCTGGTGAGTTTAAACATGAACACGCATTCAATCACATCTTATTGCATTCTTCTTCTACGTCTTTCAAATTCTCAACATCGTGAAATTTAAACATGGCCTCGGAGAACGGAGACTGAAATATAAACGCAGATTGTGTTCCATCGTGAACAACAACTTCCCTTCTCAATATTGTGTGCATTGACCTGCTGAACAACAGTTTGTTTGGGGGAACCCTTTATGCGAGTCCGGAGCCACTGAGTCCACTCCCCAAGGCAGGCTGGTGAAGACATCTCCGCTCCCTCCATCATTCTTCCACCCACCGACAGAGGGAGAGAGAGAGATCACCCGACGGGCCCGTCTCAGGTGTACTCACAGAGGTGTCCGCAGCCCGCCGGGCAGTGGGGGCTGCTCTTGAGCCAGTTCATCATGTGCTCGAGATGGCCGCCGTGGCTACAGCCCTGGCACCAAACGAACAGGCCCTTCACCACGTGGTGACACACGGCACACACGCTGGCACACTGGTGACACCTGGGGGAGGGCGCATTAGTAAGGGCTCTCTCACAGGTACAGTAAATATATACCAAAGATACAGAGGTCATATAGGTCTTGTTGAAATTCGTATTACAATTCCTATTGTTGAAAAAAAACAACTGCACCAATATGAAAATAGAAAAAAGAAATGTATCCAAACATATCAAAAAACAGATACCCTATAACAAATATTTATGTTTTATGCAAACTGTTGGCAGGATAGAATAGTGGCTGTGGTGTTTGACTCCCTGTCCAAAGTTTCTGGGTTTGATCCCTCATGTCCACATATGCTGCTATATGCTATATTGCTATATTATAACACGTATCTGAATTCACTATACGTTTCTTTGGATAAAAGCATCTGCTCAATTACAAAAAAAGTATTATAATGACCATCATTCATAGCTATGACCTAAACTATTCCACCACCACCACCACACAAAAAAAAACCTTGAGGAAAAACAAAAACAAAATCGTACCTGTCGCAGATCCAGCCCTTGTTGCTCATGGGCCGCTTGCAGTTGCTGCAGTTGATGTGCAGCGTGGTGGACGTCTGGTTGAGGCCGGTGATGGCGCTGCAGGTGCTCAGCTTGATCACCTCGTTGGAGACGTTCCACAGCTGAAAGCGCTGCAGCAGGTCGATGTAGGACGTGTACCAGTGCTCCTGGGAAGGGAAGACTGCTCTTTAAAGGGCCCCTATTTCACCCCCAGGTATGACTGTGCTGAGCCATTACAAGCCGTTTCAAAATTGTCACATTGACTACCCTCTAGTGACGTCACAAGTGTGAGTGTCCACCCAGACGTATGATGGATCCACTGGGTGGGCTGGTAGACTGATCTAGTCGTCCTACATCTTAGTGGACACGCCCACTTGTGACGTCACTAGAGGGTAGTAACCTCACAATTTTGAAACAGCTTGATGATAAAACACCAAGCTGTCACTCACACCTGGTGGTAAAACAGGGGCCCTTTAAAACAACAACAATGCAGTTCTTAATCTGTTCACACTTCTTTTCAGCGGTGTGGCATTCAGGGTTAAGGGTTCGATCCCAACTGGGGCCACCCATGCTAAGAATGTATGCACTTACGGTATTGTAAGACACTTAAAGACACTTAAAAATCATGCATATTTGATATTAGACATTCTTCTGTGTCAAACTCACTTCCTGTTCTTTTAACGCCATGCCCCGACCTCCTGGAAAAAATCTGTTTTAACTTCTAAAAATACTTTTTATGGAAATACAACTGCATTGGAAACTGTTGTCCAAAGTGGCACAGAAGACGAAACACTTCAAGATTATATTCAGAACCCAAGGTCCATCCCCTCCAGCTTTAATCACACAATCAAGCTGCTGCTGGACAAGTGCTGGCATGAAGAGGCTGCGGAACTCTTCAGAAACCCCAACCGGCACCCTTTCTCCATGCCAGAGACTTGATCCACTGGCCCACTCCAGCCAAGGTCCACACGCCACAACAAAGGCAACGCGCGCGCGTGTCACCTCCCACCCCCCCCCCCGCGCGCCGACTCACCTGCGTGAGGTCGTCGATCTCCTTGCGGATGCGCTCGCCGAGCACGATCAGCACCGACACGGCCATCTGCACGTCGCCCTGCTCCGCGTAGTAGCACAGCATCTCCCGCACCACGGGGCAGAAGAAGCTGGCGGGCAGGTGCGGCGTGTAGAGCGGCTGCGACGTGGAGATGAGCGAGCACGACTCGATGGGCGTCAGGCACGTGGCCTCCGCCTCGTTGCCGCTGACGTGCGGCGAGTCCGCCTTGTCCTGCTGCAGGTGCTCCGGTGCGGACGGGTTGTCCAGGATCTCGTGGCGGAGCGGGAAGGCCTCCTGGGGCAGCGTGTACTCGTGCTCCTCTGTAGGGGAGGGATAGTCACGGAGGGGGGGGAGTCAACCAACAGAGGAAAGCATGTGTTATCGCCAAGTACATTTGTCAGTAGAAAGCAAAACAACAATATATCACTGTCGGTACAGCGAGGATGGCAATAGAACAAGTTTCTAAGTGCACCATAATTGCTGGGTTTAGCTATCCATTCTAGTGTCACAATGAACCGCTAGGGTAAGACGCTATACGATGCTAAGTACTATTTAATTGCCAGGACATACAAACAGAGCGAGAGAGAGTCCAGGTGAACTGTGAAAAGTTTGTCTACTCCTCAGGTCAATATTGATGGAAATGGAGTCGAAAAGGCATTGATAGATTTCCCCAGATGCGGAGTCTCTTTATAAACACTGGGCCTTGATTGAATCCGTCTGTTCAACCGCACGTGTCTCGTCGCAGGAGTGGCCAGAATGTGATTGAGACTGACCTGCCGGGTTGTCATGTTCTACCGAGTATAGGTCGTCGTCGTCGAGCTCTGCATCCCCAAACATGTACTCTGCCTGGCCGTCGCTACCCTCCGTCTCCTCATTCTCTGCAAGAGATGTAAATAGACAATTGACAGCAAATCATTGACCTTGGTCATCCAGCCTCCTGTTCTGTGCTGCAATCTGGTGGCATGGTGTCGTGTCAGAAATGTATAGAAATGATCTTGATGATGATGATTTATTCAAGTTAAGGTTGGGGGTGCGTCCTACCGTCGTTGTTGCTGATGTGAGAGTTTCCAGGCTCCAGATGAATGGCGTCTGTTCTGCCCTCAGACTTGCTCCGGTCCAATCTGCTGTCTGGACACAGCCCCGCTCCCATTTCCTTCATGCTAAAACTACCAGGAAACACAGAGGAGACGGTCCTTCAATGGGTTTCTCTCTCTCACACACACACACACACACACACACACACACACACGACTGTATCCGTGCTTTGAGAGGCCCATACCTGTTGATTAAGGGCAATGTGCCCAGCTTGTTACTGAGGTTGTGATTTGGGTTCGCTGGATCCGAGAACATGATTCTCACCATGGTCCATGTGGTTGACACCTTTACATTGAAAAAAATATATATATATTATTTGATGCTTACACTGACGAGATCTGATGGGCCACGAGGACTAAAATCAGCCTAGGTATGCGAGTGTGGGGTCATGTGGCTGACCTGAGGTCTGTTGAGCTCCTTAGCCACTTTGGCGTTGTGGTCGCACAGCTCGGCGAAGGGCTTCCCACTGAGGAGGTAGAGGCGGGCGGTCTTGGCGAACCAGTCCATGCGGCCGCTCTCCAGGCTGGTCTCGAAGACGCTGAGGACACTGGACACGTGCGCAAACTGCTCCGTCTGCTCGGGCTTCTTGAAGAAGAAGATGCGGCGGTCGCCGGGGTAGGGCTTCCGGTTGACGTCGCTGTTGATCAGGCTCTCCTTGGCGGCGAAGGCCAGGTCGCCCAGCAGGCCGAAGCACAGGCCCTCGGGGTTGGCCTTGTCCACGGGGCGGCTGGCGTCCTTGAACATGTGCTGATAGAGCGTGCTGTCCTTGGAGCCCGAGAGCAGGAAGTAGGGGTCATGCTGGTGGCGCCACACGATGCCCGTGGTGACGTCCTTGTGCTCCTCGAAGGTGGCGAAGGGGATGAAGGGCCGGCGGACGTCCCACACGTAGATGTTGTGGTCCACCATCATGGAGCAGGTGGCCAGGTGCCACCTCTTCTCGGGACGCCACTTGACGCGAGCCACGGAGGCGATGGTCTGGACGCAGTGGATCTCCTTGGCCCGGTTGGTGTTCATGTCCCACACCTTCACCATCTTGTCCCGGCCGCCAGTGGCCAGCCATCCCCTGCAGACAGAGAAGGATGCATTTAGTCAGATGACCTGAATAACATAGTCACATGGGTTTTGGAGCAGTAAAATTATGCACTTTCTTTTCTCAATGGGGTGAATTGGAGAAATGACTACATAATTAGATAGACAGACAGATGGGGACTTAATTCCCCCCCCCCCCCCCCGAGGGGAAATTGAGGGCATAATAGCAACACAAGGCATTAGTACAAAAAGTGAATCACAATAAAAATATCAACAGTTAACAAAAGAAGAAAAGAATGTATCGACGTCTAAAAATCTATATCAAAAGCAATGAAAATCTGAATCCGCAGCAAGACAAACGTGACCAATAATGAGGAAAAAGGGCGAGAGCAACAACATAGCTTTCAATGACTGAATAATGACGTCGTATGGATCAGTCACCGGTCGTCAGGGTGCCAGTCACAGCAGAACACAGGGCCGTTGTGTGCGGTGAACATCCTCTCGTAGCGGTCAGGCCTCCTGATGTCCCACAGCTGCACGTTCCCATTCTCGAAGGACGCGGCAAACGTAAAGTACTCCTTGATGCTGAACTGGACATCCCTCACGCTCTCAGACTGACCTGTGGGGAAACAGCAGCATCAAATATTTGCATCGATCTTCCATAGTATAAGCATGCCATTTGCTTTCACTTTATATGTTACATTGTTTTAATTACTGTATAGTTACTGTATACTAGACTTGGCAATAAATTGCATTCTGATTCTGACAAAGTTTGTCTTGTTGAGGCTAAAATGAGACGTTTCATCTACTGGATCTGTTAGAGTACATTTTCATTATGAAACAAATCCCCAGAGCATACATTAGTTTGACCTTTCGCTAGTGCTGCAGTTTCGTCCCTCAATTAGGGCTGGGCGATATGGCCAAAATCGTCTATCCTGGTAAAGACATTTATCTCCATAACGATAAAATCATTCTGGTAATTCAATAAATAAATGGTCTGTATAAAATAACCACATGGTAAAGCCTATTTTCTCATTTGTATCATCACTTTACTGTAATGCAGTCTGTAAAACCAGGAAGAGACAACACTTTTGCCATTACATGATATTGCGATATGCAAAATCTGAGACGATATGTAGTCTCATATCACGATATCGATATATATATATATATAATATCGACATACTGCCCCGCCCTACGCTCAATACATAACATTTACAGCAAAAGAAGACAAAATAACAGTACAGTACAGGATAGAAGCTGCCCACTCCGGCGACTGAGCCCACCTGAGAAGGTGCTGACGGACTCCTTCTTGCGCAGGTCGAAGCACTTCATGTAGCCGTCCTGCGAGCCGCTGAGCAGCATGTACACCTCGCTGGGGTGGAAGCACACCTTGTTGACCGTGCGCTTGTGCTCCGTGAACAGCTGGTCCTGCTTGTTGCGCGACGGCTTGCCCAGGTTCCAGGTGACCACGGCGCCGTTGGTGGCGGCGGTGGCCAGCAGGTTCTCCTCCATCTGGTGCCACATGACGTCGGCGCAGCTGAAGTTCAGCGAGGGCTTGCGGCCCACGCGCAAGTTCAGTTTCTCCACAAACTGCTCCTCCTCCAGGCCGTAGATCTTGAAGATGTTGCGGCCGGCCACCACCACCTGCGAGGCGTCGCGGCACACGCTGATGGCGTTGGCGGGCGCGTCCAGGTGGCAGAACATGGTGCGCCCGCTGATGGCCCCGCTGCCGCTGTTGCCGCTGCCCAGCGCCGTGGTGACCCGGGCCATCTTCTCCATGGCCCTGTGGGGGAGGACAGGGACAGTCGCTGAAGCCACAGGTCCAAAATTTGCAGCATATGACCTGGCAATGCACCTGCATCGCTGATATCATATTTAAATAAAACAATCCTGCATTTAACCAGATGATGTAGACAGGGGAAACCGGTAGTGCATGCAGAGAAATCCTGTATTGCAATTATGATGATCATGATCTGTAGTCACCACACTGTAAACCCAGATTTTGATTCAACTCAAAGAGACTGATTTCATATTACTTAAATGTGTCTAATTTATTGACATTACCTGTTAAATCCGAAAAACTTCTTCATGTCTTTTCTTATTGTAATTGTGTTTGAGTTTGATTAATTAATTGAGTTTGTATTACTTAAACATGTGTAATGTGAGCTCAAACGACTCAATATCATCAAGTTGTGTTAACGCGACGCGTTGACGTCACCTACGCAAGCGCCAAAAATCCAGTTTATACCAGTTTAGAGTGGACAGCGTGGCACTGGTGACTCTGAGCTTGAGACAGAACAGAGTCGGAACCGAACAAAGACGAAGAATTCAGCTGGATTAACATTTTTCGACAACTTCAGCCAGCAAGTAGTTGGACCCGCGTTTGACGCCTTCTGAACCGAACCGCAAAACGGTAAGTTGGAACCGACTGGTTGCATGCCGTTGCAGGCCCGACTGCTAGCGGAGGTGATTTAGCTAGCAGTATATCACGTATGTGAGTACACCCCTCACGTGTTTGCAAATATTTTATTATATATTTTAATGGGGACAACACAATAACCGGTAACCATATACACGTTGCATATACACGGCAAACGAAGCGCGCTGAACAACGCTCGGTGTGGGACCGTTTCCTCCAGGAAGGCAACGGAGTCAAAGGTTAATGGTGTGATGCTGCCCTTCAGTTTAGTAGTGGTACTGTCTAGCACTGTGCTGTACCACATTAAGAACCAGCACCGGGGGCCATGTCCGGGGACCGCTCGCTGCTAGCGGTCCGACGCCATCACCCAGTCGGTGTGCCGACGATTACAGCATGTGGACATGTTGGACATGTTGTTACAACATGTTGATCTTCCTCAACAAAACGTTAGTTCGAATCGAAATGTTTTGTTGTTAAGATTAAGTAAAGCTTTTAAAAAGCGATTCCTTGTCCGCATTAACAGAAGCGCCGGAGCGGAGTAGTTTGACAAAACGAAATGACAATTATATGGTTAATTTATTATTTATTGATTGACCTTTTATTTTATGGGGTGGAATCATTGACAACACATTCTCTTTTGCAACGATGACCTGATCAAAATGCGGCAATAAACTTAAGTAAAGCCAACAGAAAATAAAATAAGATTGTGCCGACATTAAAATGTCAGCACCTCTAAATGGACAGCGTTTCAAAATGGCGGCGCCGAAGCTCATCGAGTCAATGGAGCGCCGAACTAAAAGGAAAGCGCCACTTTTTTGTATTTCACATCATTTCGCGTTTTTTTCTGAAAAAAATAACCGGTTACCTACCGTTTAATTTACCGTAACTATCCGAAACTGACATCCCTATTCCAGGGCTCCCAAGTGTCACGCATTGAGCGTGACAGTCACTCATTTCGGTCTTTTGTCACGCCCTCCCGCCACACATGCCATTTCTCACGCTGAAAAATAACTTATGCTACGTTTCCACCGAGCAGTATACGGTACAGTTCGGTTCAGTACGTTACGTTTTGGTGCGGAAGGTTTTGGTACAGTTCGGTCCGGTTTGTGTATCCACTGCAAAAGGCACTACTGTATGACGGACGGGATAGCGATTGTTCCGTCAGCTGATTTTCGCGCTGTCGTCGAGTGACATCATTACATTAGCGCGAAAATCAAATCCGTGACAGTCAGCTGAGACCAGAAGACAGCTGATAACCTAGCCTACGTACGCTAAAAATGGAGGAATTTGTCGTGTTCTTCCTTCTCGGAGTGTGGCTATAGACGTTATCACACGCGCACCTGTTCGAACAGCAATGGGCGTGTCTCTATACCGTACCACAAACTGGTACCCCAACAGAAGGGTCTCCTAAAACAGTACGGTGCGGTACGCTTATTTAGGTACGCTTTAGAACTTCTCACAATGGAAACACAAATAATTGCGGACCGAACTGAACCGAACTGTACCGTACTGCCCCCCCCCCCTGCCCCCCCCCCCCCCCCCGTCAACAATCGCGCAGCAGCCACCCCGTCAACAATCGCGCAGCAGTACCAGGGGCGGAGCGAGGGGGGGGGCTTTCGGGGCTGAAGCCCCGAATCTCATTTCAAAAGCCCTGGATCTTTTTTAAGCTTTTGAAGTTATAAGTACAATGGGCATACCACTTTTAAAATACATATAAAAAAGCAAACAAACAAACAAACAATCCATCTGCAATCCTACTTTGAATCTACTGAAAGTTAGTCTCAAATGTATAAGTCTCAATTTTGCCATTGTAGTTTACATAAACATCTCTAGTAGATTTTCTGGTTATTGTTTCTTTCCATTAAATAGTATTGTCTTGAGCAGCCCTGCAACTGAACATGTAGGCTATGAATTAGAAGGGATTTAGGATTTGCCAATGTCCAGCAGGTCACCCTAAAATGGACTAGAATGCAGGAAATCGCATCTTAGAAATTCAAAATTTTCTGGGGGAAAACCCCCAGACCCCCCTTTGGGCTAAGCCCCGGATGTACACAAAGTCTGGCTCCACCCCCCCCCCCCCCCCGTCAACAAACGCGCACCCCCAACGCCAGTCCAAGACAAAATTGCCCGGGCCGAATTTTGTTCCCAGTCCACCCCTGTGGGGGGGGGGGCGGCGGGCCGGGACCCGGGGGGCGGGGGGGAATGTCACTCTTGCCTGTGTTCAAAACTTGAGAGCCCTGCTATTCTGTATATTAGCTAGCGCCAGTAACGGAAATTGTACGTCGCTCCCAGACAGCTTGATTTATTTTGATTTATTCGTTGTTAGTTGGCTATTTGTCCCACTCTTAGCTGTCATGCCTCTTCAAGGTTTTGTTATTTAGTTTGTTGGCTGTTGTCTCCATCTCCATCTTCTACCGCTTATCCGGGGTCGGGTCGCGGGGGGCAGCAGCCTAAGCAGGGAAGCCCAGACTTTCCTTTCCCCAGCTACTTCGTCCAGCTCTTCCTGGGGGATCCCGAGGCGTTCCCAGGCCAGCCGAGACACAGGGCCCTATCTTGCCGGTCTGAAATGCAAGTATCAAACGCAACGCGCAAGTAGCTTTGTGGGCGGATCTTGGGCGCTGTTGCTATTATGCCGGCGGGATAAATGACGCTTGCGCCCAGCGCAAATCTAAAATGGGTTGGTCTGAAGTAGCTACATTAGTCATAGGTGTGGTTTGGGCGTAACGTGCAATAAACCAATCAGAGCGTCGCCTCACATTCCCTTTAAATGCAGGCGCGCTTATTCCATGGCGAGCACATCGCGCATCGCCACTACTGGACCCCACCCTATCCTTTGATCTCCACGTCAGCTCCATCGTCAAGACCTCTTACTTCCACCTCCGCCGGATCGCTAAAATCAGACACTGCCTCTCCCCCCCCTGCTGCTGAATCCCTCATCCACGCCTTCATCTCCTCCCGTCTCGACTACTGCAACTCCCTCCTCACTGGCATCAACTCTCATTCCCTCCATAGACTACAACTGGTCCAGAACTCTGCTGCCCGCCTCCTTACCCACACCCGGTCCCGTGAACACATCACTCCCATTCTCCACTCCCCATCAAACAGCGCATCACTTTCAAGGTACTCCTCCTCACCTTTAAAGCCCTCCACCACCTAGCCCCCCCCTACCTGTCTGACCTCCTCGTCCCCCCCCCCATATATTGAGCAGTTCACCTCGATAACGATAAATGGACGATAACTACCACCACCCCCCCCAAAGTTTGGCCACTAGATGGGGCTGTGGCAGCATAATTGCTCCACAGCCAGTTAAATTGATACTAGTATGATTCCCCCGGACCTATTTATTGCAACTATTTTTTTTATTGTCACTTTAAAAAGGACTGTAAAACCTACAGTGTCTGAAAATAAATGAAGATACAAATTAAGTACTTTTACTTCAGATTTATTGAACAACGAATGAAGCACAACTGAACAAGTTAGTATAAAATAATCTGCGTATTAAAATACAATCTCTGTCACATTCGACATACATTTAACGGTTTTCTGAGCCGTATCCTCCCTTTTAAAGCCAAAATACTGCCACACGATAAGAGACCGTGTTTCTCTTTGGGACAAGCTGAAGCTACTGCTCCTCCTCCTCGACTGAATCTACCTCCGCCGCCGGCGCTGCAGCTACCGCTACTCGTCCTCCATTTCCGTCTCTTCCCCTTCTTGTTACAGATGGGATAGGATGGAGTCACGTGACTACAGACGCTGTACTACCTAAGAGACATGAACACAGCCTACCTACACACACAGCCAAAAGACAAAAACACTTTTCTTTTCTTTTTTAAATACCGAATATACCGACATGGGTAAAATGAATTCGGTTATCGTCGTAAATTTCGGTATCGGTAAATTTTCAATTTATCGCCCAGCCCTACTCCAAGCTCCTCCCGGATGACCGAGCTTCTCACCCTATCTCTAAGGGAGAGCCCAGCCACCCTGCGGAGGAAGCTCATTTTGGCCACTTGTACCTGCGATCTTGTTCTTTCAGTCATTACCCAAAGCTCATGACCATAGGTGAGGGCAGGAACGTAGATTGACTGGTAAATCGAGAGCTTTGCCTTTCGGCTCAGCTCCCTCTTCACCACGACGGGTCCGTGCAGAGTCCGCATTACTGCAGACGCCGCACCGATCCGCCTGTCGATCTCCCGCTCCATCCTCCCCTCACTCGTGAACAAGACCCCGAGGTACTTGAACTCCTCCACTTGGGGCAGGATCTCATCCCCGACCCGGAGAGTGCACTCCACCCTTTTCCGGTTGAGGACCATGGACTCGGATTTGGAGGTGCTGATTCTCATCCCGGCCACTTCACTCGGCTGCCAACCAGTCCAGCGAGAGTTGGAGGTCACGGTCTGATGAAGCCAACAGGACCACATCATCCGCAAAAAGCAGAGACCCAATCCTGAGGTCACCAAACCGGACCCCCTCAACGCCCTGGCTGTACCTAGAAATCCTGTCCATAAAAATTATGAACATGATCGGTGACAAAGGGCAGCCCTGGCGGAGTCCAACCCTCACTGGAAACAAGTCCGACTTATTACCGGCAATGCGGACCAAGCTCTGATACCGGTCATACAGGGAACGGACAGCCTGTATTAGGGGGTCCGATACCCCGTACTCCCGGAGAACCCCCCACAGGACTCTCCGAGGGACACGGTCGAATGCCTTCTCCAAGTCCACAAAGCACATGTGGACTGGTTGGGCAAACTCCCATGCACCCTCAAGGATCCTGCAGAGGGTGTAGAGCTGGTCCACTGTTCCACGGCCTGGAGGAAAACCACATTGCTCCTCCTGAATCCGAGGTTCGACTATCCGACGGACCCTCCTCTCCAGCACCCCTGAATAGACCTTACCAGGAAGGCTGAGGAGTGTGATCCCCTATAGTTGGAACACACCCTCCGGTCCCCCTTCTTAAAAAGAGGGACCACCACCCCAGTCTGCCAATCCAGGGCCACTGCCCCCGATGTCCACGCGATGCTGCAGAGTCGTGTCAACCAAGACAGCCCCACAACATCCAGGGCCTTAAGGAACTCCGGGCGGACCTCATCCACCCCCGGGGCCCTGCCACCGAGGAGCTTCCTGACCACCTCGGCAACCTCAGCCCCAGAGATAGGAGAGCCCACACCCGAGTCCCCAGGCCCTGCTTCCTTACCGGAAGGCGTGTCGGTGGGATTGAGGAGGTCTTCGAAGTATTCCTTCCACCGATCCACAACGTCCTGAGTCGAGGTCAGCAGTGCACCGTCTCCACCATACACAGTGTTGACGATGCACTGCTTCCCCCTCCTGAGATGCCGGATGGTCGTCCAGAACCTCTTCGAAGCCGTCCGGAAGTCGTTCTCCATGGCCTCACCAAACTCCTCCCATGTCCGGGTTTTTGCCTCAGTAACCGCCACAGCTGCGCTCTGCTTGGCCTGCCGGTACCTGCCTGATGCCTCCGGAGTCCCACAGGCCAAAAAGGTCCTATAGGACTCCTTCAGTTTGACGGCATCCCTCACTGCCGGTGTCCACCAGCGGGTTCGGGAATTGCCGCCATGGCAGGCACCGACCAAGCGCCTCTCACCAGTGGCAACTCCAGAGTGGAAGAGAGTTCAACCCCTCTCGAGAAGACTGGTTCCAGAGCCCTTGCTATGCGTCGAGGTGAGGCCGACTATATCTAGCCGGAACTTCTCAACCTCGCGCACCAGCTCAGGCTCCTTCCCCACCAGAGAGGTGACGTTCCACGTCCCAAGAGCTAGTGTCTGCAGCCTAGGATCGGACCGCTAAGGTCCCCGCCTTCGGCCGCCACCCAGCTCACATTGCACCCGACCCCTTTGCCCCCTCCTGCTGGTGGTGAGCCGGCGGGAAGGGGGTCCCACGTCATTGTTTCGGGCTGTGCCCGGCCGGGCCCCAAGGTTTTGTTATTTAGCTTGTTGGCTATTGTGTTCAAGCCAATTTCAAATAGTTATGAACAAACTCTCTCTTTCCTCCCCATGGTGGTGCAACAGAGAATGCTTGTGAGAGTTATCTTCACTGAAGCAGACATAAGGAAGGTCGAACTGACGACAAAGCCTGATACAGTTGACCTTTTAATTGGCTCCCTTAAAGATGTTCTTCAAATAAATTATGACTTCAGCTTACAGTTTAAAGATCCCAACTTCGACAATGAACTGTGCAATCTAACAGCGATATCAGAGCTGCCTGAGCGACCTACCCTTAAAATCATTCCAGTGCTTACTCTTGTGGAGGTGCCCGTCCCACAGTCAACATCAAGTGAACTAAGCGACACACCCAGCCAGGCAGACACGGAAATCCTCTCCATCTCCTCTGAGGAAAGACAATGCCAGTGGCCAGAGGTATTTGATATGTACATACCGAAATTCTCAGTCGATGTGGAATATATACTGCGTCAAGCAAACCTGCTCCATCTCAGGGATGGAACACACCTCATTCCGTCAAAGGAGCTCAAACACAACATCCTCAAGAGGCTGGAGGAGACCATATATGCCTTGAAAGCATATCCAACAAATGCAGAATTTGAAGCTGTTGCCTCAGCACTGGTGCGAGCACACCCATGTCTCATAGAACAAGGATCAGTGTCCGGCTGGAGCAGTTGGAAAAACAGCTTGAAATTCAAGATGGGGAAAAAATGCGTCAGCGGGGTCACCGTGATGTCACCATGAACGGCGGTAAACAAGGAAAGTACTCTCCTTGTGGAGAGCCACCTAACAAGAGAATCAAGAAGCCAAAGAGAGGAGAAGTCAATTACTTACCAGATTATCCAGATGGACAGGATGACCCCAGCCTTGAAGATGCTCGACAGCTCATGGTGGATGAAATGAAAAAGAAAACCCCAAATGGAGCCCTCATCAAGCAGAAGATGGATCTGACATTCGCTCTTCAAAGGGATGAAGTTGTGAAGGACAAGCCTGACATTACCCAGATATGTCAACGTTGGCCAGCTCTCTTTACTGAACACCAGGTAGGCCTATAGAGTAATACATGCTGGGTTGTTGCATAAAAAGATCACATCATGGTGTCAACTCATTTGAACATGAACATGTTTTGTTTTTACATGTTTCAGGTGTGTCTGGAGTTCAGCAGGGTGGTTGGTAAGAGCCTGAGACAGGAGTTCTACGAGGCCCTTGACCATCACAGTTCCAGGCTCATGGAAATCTAAAAGGCAAAGAGGGGCCTCACAGGGCAGGTCTTGGCCTACCTGATGCAACAAACAAAGGTTAGTTGATTTTCAACTCTATATTTACGTCTTATAAACAGTCTGATACATGACTGAGCTTGAAAGAACACACATGTGGTGTAAATAAATGTACTGGTAATGTGAGCTATCCTGTTGGTAGACGCTTTCTTCTCTTTAACTTTGAGTAGCCTATGCGTAATGGAGTTGAATTGGCTAAACTAACTCCTCAGAGAAATTACTTGCCACCCATTACATTAGTTTGCCAGGTTTTGTTAGTTGATCTGTAAATGAGGTATGCAAATAACTGCCTGTATGCATAATGTCAAGAACACTGTGTGTGAGTTAACAGGTGGGGTCCAGTACGTAAATGTCTCTGCTGTGTATTATTGATTATGTGTGTGCACAGTGTTCAGGGTAACATATGGACCCTATTTTAAGTGTGTGATGTCCTCTCTGCACCCTCAATCCACCAGGCTTCGGATGTGACAGAAGTCGGATGCCTTTTCCTCAGGGGGCTTCCTGTCATTCTTGGTGATGATCCATCCACCTTCTTCAAGGCCTGCTTTGTAAGCAACTTTGATTTTTCTCTACCCCCCTTTACCCCCTGTTCTCTACCTCCCCTCCTCTCTCCCTACCATACACATTATTTTAAGGTGTGCATGTGTTAATAGTTTCTTTTGTATTGTTATTGTTGTTTGAAAAAAAAAAACTTGGAGGCATACTCCAAAATTGTGACCTGTGTTCACCCCAGATAATTTGTAGATGCTTCTTGCACCTGTCCTGAGTGATTTTCTGTAGCGGTCGCTGCACTGGGTAGTGGATGGACACTGGATAGGGCAGACATGTGGGCTGTGTACCTATAGAGGCTGTTTGTAGCACTATGTTGTCATGCTAATGTGATCATTCCCTGTTCCTTTTTTCAGGACGTTGATGATGAGGAAGGTTCATACAATGATGTGCCAGTGGGGATCCTCTGCCATGAACAGGAAAACATCACTCCACACATGCAGTCCCTTCACCACAATGCATCCTCAGTGGGAATCATCTTGGAGGGAAACATTGTGATGGATGTTGAGAGCCTGCCCCAGGCCATGTACATTGTCTTCGGACTTACCTATGCACTGCATCTCAACTACCCAAAGTACATGAACACTTTTTTCAACAGGTACTTCTGAACTTAGGTAAGACAGATCTGAAACCTAAACTTCAAACACTCAAGAATCAGCTTGCAATGTAAGGTCCAGTATCTCCTCTTCCCAAGTCGTCAAATGTGAGGTTTTTTTTAAATTAATTGGCAGTAAAAGTAAAGTGAAGACAGAGAGGGTAAGGAGAGAAGGACAGACTAAAATAAATGTTACATCGGGGGATAGAGAAAGCATGGGGGGTCGTGAGGAGGGGAGATAGAGGGGGGAGGGGAGAGTATGGGCTCTAGATGGGTATCTACTGTCAGTTTTATTTTTCACCCTTATTCTGTCTCACGCATACTTTTTTATTTTATCCAGAGAAACATTTGTTGTTAATGATCAAGTTCACAATTGCCTAGATGGAGGAGTGGGGTAGAGAGAGGAGAGGGGAGGAGAGAGAAAGGGAGGTAGAGGTGGGGGGGAGAGTATGGGCTCTCCATACAGGTATCTATCTGCTGTTATTTTTTTCACCCTCCTGTTCCTCTTTCATTCTCACACTTTTTTTGTTTTTCCCTGGACACATTTGTTATGTGTAAATCTTAAGATGCCAGTGTTCTGCAGGGCTGAGTTTTATTTGGCCAGTTTGTCAACTACAATATTTTATTTTTTTATCCAATATTATAATATTGTAATGATTGGAGGTAAAGATGCCATCACTGAGGAAACTCGGTGACACTAGAAGCCTATTAGGCCATGACTTCTTTTGTTGCTGAAAAACACATGGTCAATAAAAAAATATTGGATCAGTGTAATGTTGCAGTTGTATTTATGTATTTTACACGGCTCTATTGATATTGAAAGACATATTTTGAGTTTCAGGAACTAAAAAAATTAATTTGGGTCAGTTAGAATAGATAACTTAGTTGAATTGGTAATGAAGTAATGCTTACTTAACAAGCTGAGTTAAATAAATGGGTGGGGAATGATTGTTTAAACTAAGTAGCTTCAGTTACTGAAACTCGGTTATTAGTACATTCAACTTAAATGTTCTATTCCATTCCATTATGGGCTCAAGTACATTGAACGTAGTCCACTTCACTTATTCAACTAATGCTTCATTACTTAAAAATTTTAAGGCAACAAGTTACCTTACTTTTTTTAAGTAGATTCTACTTATCTGGGTTTACAGATGGCACATAGGAGCAACATTACAAGCGGTAAGGGTAATCTGCAACAACGCCCCCCCCCCCCTGCAAGTGCAAGTTTACCATTTGCTATTAAAGCTTCAAAACTAGAGACTTACCCAACACAGTGTTTGTAGTCGTCTCTACTTCAGCAACACAGAGTCCACTTCCGGCACTCGCGCCACAGCTGACGAATCAAGCAGCAGGACAATGCATGATGATTTAAATTGATTTAGCTACAATACTGTTTATCTGTAAATACTAATTATTGACAAGTATACAGAGATGCTGTTTTAACTTACCTACAGGCAGGGCTGGACTGGGAACAAAATTCGGCCCGGGCAATTTTCTCCTGGACTGGCCCACCACAGGAACGTCGACCGGTGCGCGATTGTCGACACTGGGGGGGGCGCGCGCGATCGTAACACACCTCGGACCTACGACTGACGTATTATGACAGTCCTGGACTTAAAAAAAAAAAAAAATGAAGAATTACGGCCGGCTGGCACGGCCTGAAATCGTCCGACCGTTCGGGAAACCTCCCGATGGCCAGCCCGCCCTTACAGGTGTCGTTTTAACTCACCGTTCACCTTCCTCGGGTGAAGGCACATGGCGGACCGTGTTGCTCTCCAACCTCCGGACTTTGCTATGGGCTGGGAGGCCCAAGATGGGACTGAAATATTCTGACAATGTCACACCAGCCAGAAAGAAAGACAAACAGACAGAGACACAGACAGGCAGACAGACATACAGACGTACATACGTGTCAGTGACAGTAACTTTTATTCCAGGGGGAACGAGGCGATGAAGGACCCCTACAATCATTGTACAACAAAATAAACATATGTATGATGATATGTATATGTATACAATTCCAATATCAAAAACCGGATGTATGTAGCATGTGCCTGCATATGCCGTAACGTGACACACTCAGTACATTTAATAACACCACACATTGTGCATTTCGTCACAATAACTGTGTTTCACTCCTAACCACTGTATGCTTAGGAGGGGTTAAGACTAGCTGAGAGGTGTGTGTGTGTGTGTGTGTGAGCAGCACTAACACAGAGAGCAGATGGCTATAGATGTGTGTGTGTGTAAGCAGCACTAACACAGGATATAGCTGAGCTTGAGGGACACATACACATGACTGGTGTGTGATGCTAACCTTAGCTTGCTACTTTTATAGCACAACTAGCACTACTGGTAACACCATGCTCGACCCTCGGCGTACGTTATCATTATGCAATAATGGGTGTGCGTTATTTTATTTTAAATATTCGCTATACGTATTTTGTCGTTAACGGTAACAATGCGAAGAAATGAATACAATTCCTAAAGTTGTTTAGATAACTAACCTTTTGAAACTGTTTCTCAGTTGGACAGCCGGAAATAGTATTCCGTTTCCACCTCTCGCGAGATTACCGTCTCCGTTCACGTGTGTGGGACCGAAACAAATGGTGATGAAACGAAAGTAGCAGGCGGTCTGTGGTAATACATTCAATTGATTTTTAATAACTTTATTTTATATGCATATATAACTCGATATATATATAACAGCCGAGGCCACTGTGTAGAAAACCACACGCACGTTTTGGAGGTAAAAGTAAACCCTGTTGCGCCGGATCCATTTTAAGCATCATTGCACATCATGTCTTGTTGTATTGTGTCTAACATCACCATGCGGTGTCATCTTGCAGGTTTACGGTGTGAACAGTGTTAACGCCATGTTTGCATGTGAAGACCCTGGTCGGTGGAGGAGGGTGTATGGGAAATACTGGGAGGTGGTGGAGGCCAAGTCTGCACTGAAGGGGAAAAAGTCTGGGAAACTTCTGCCCCTTGAAAAGTGGTAACTATATATATACTATTTCAGCCATCACACAATGTCTCAGATCTATTGACAGATTAGGTATGGTGTCCAATGATGTGAAGGTGTTGAAGTATATACACTTCTACTTGCCAGGTACCAAGAGGAGCTTCCCGCGCTCATATCAAGTCGACCTGATAGATATGTCACCCTGTCAGAGCTGGTGAAGCTGATGGAGTGGAAGCTGACTGTAAGTTTTTAACTTGTGGTCTAAACGAAGCAAGACCACGCGTCATTGAAGTTGTGGTCTATGTACGTCCTCTGACTTTTAAAAGACATTTCAATTGCTGCCCCCAAAAAATCCAGCAACTAACAGCAACACCGCCAAGTCGTGAACCTCAAACCCAGTCGTTCCCAACCCTGATATGCATATGGGATTGCAGGAGATTGCTTTGACATAAGCAATAGATATTTGATTATCAATTTTAGCAAACCATTTAAAATTAAAATAAAAAAGGTCTCAGACGTCCTGTATGTACGAACTGACTGCTAATGATTCATTGCCACAAGCAAACTACTACTAATCATCACTTGGTGTGTAGTACAGCGATGTGATTATGTTCACCGGGACATTGATATTGCAGGCAGATGTTGATTGGGTAAAAACTGTTTGTGTGGAGGCAGATGCACGATAAACGATAGCTAGAAATGGGGTCACAGGCCAAATGAGATTGGGAACCCCTGTTCTAATGTCTCGATGGGAAATCCTTTTTTTTTTTTTTTTCCCCAGAGAGGAAAGTTTCGGCCACGGCTGCAGCAGATGGTGGCGACCAACGGCGCGGAGGTGGTAGAGAAGTGCTCCAGGAAGGCCTTCGGTCTCCTACCAGACGTACGAGCAGCCATCACAGAGCTCAGCTCCCTGAAAGCCGTCGGCCCGGCAACAGCCTCAGGTACCAGAAGCGTGGTCTGTCTCCTAATCCTACTTCTAAATGAATCACGTTTTCCCCAAAGTGGCTGGGCGAGGAACACCGGGCTCTGCGGATGTACTGATTGGCGTCTTAATAGGAACCCAGTTAAGAGGCTGTTGTTTGAGTCCTCTCTGTTTGAGTGTGTTTTTAATATTCATGAAACATCCGCTGTCTCGTCTAGTGGGCCGGATCCTCTCATGTAGTGGTTCTCAACTGGTTTGTCATTTTGAGTGGGTTGCAGAGCGTATGCCAAACCGTAAGCTTTATAAAGAAGCCCATGAATTAACCCATGAGTTAATTCATGTTTCAATGGCTAACTATTTCATTGACCCCAATTGTTGCAGCTTTTTGTTCGCTCCGTGTTTTCAACAGTACATGAAGGCATTGTTGATTACTGCAATATTGGTAAATACATTTTTTTAAATTTTTGTGGCTTTTAAAGCGGCTGCTAAGGGATTCATATAGAAGTAGGACACAGACCGTGTTTGAGCAGTGTCTGCTCAAATATTCAATAGTAAAATCGTCTAATCCAGAGCCACAGTCTTGCATTATTGGCCAATGGCGTCTCAGTGTTTTTTTTTCTGTTTTTTTTCTCTCCAGCTGTGTTGGCAGCAGGGTCCCCGGAGCGGGCTGCCTTCATGTCCGATGAGGGGGTGGGAAGTGTACCGGGACTCACCCCCATCCAATACACAGCCAAGCACTACGACCTCTACCTGAGCAAGATGATCGAGCGGACCAAGAAGCTAAACAAAGGTGAGGGGCACGTCAGGAGAACTGCATGGGATGTTTCACTCCGACCCATACATTCAGTGTTATGTTTAGTCTGCTCTTCCTCTGAGTATTTCCATGCTCTCAATCCACATGAATAGGTAATAGAAGAAGTGAGTTTGATTTGTGTTCAAACCCCATATCCACCGCCTCAGCAAGATACCTAACCCCTACCTGCACGTCAAAAAATGATAATAAAAGCATCTGCTGAAGAACTAAATAGGTAAATAGAAGATGTATTATTAGTGTTAGAAAACCTTGATATATATACAAGGTTTTCTTACACTAATAATACATCTTCTATTTACTAGATATATACATTATATATTTATATCAAGGTTTTCTTACACTAATAATACATCTTCTATCCCTAACGGGTTTAACAATAAATTGATAACGCGGTGTGCGCTTCTCTTCTTCAGTGGACAGTGAGAAGGACTGGACACCCCACAGGGCAGAGCTGTGCTTGTGGGCCAGGCAGCTGCAGCTCCCACTGCTGGAGGACGAGGTGGATGAAGACGGTAGCGGCGGGAGGGAGAGCCCGGAGTCTGACGCCGACAAGAGACCAACGAAGAAGAGGAAGACCAAATAAAATCGTCGGCGTCGTCGTCATCTTCGTCTTCATCATCACCACCACTAGGTTTGCATGTAACACTTGACCTCTGAATACCGATGGGTAACTTTCGTTTCGTTTTGACTGAATTAAAGATAAGTTTGTATTAAAAAAACAACCCGGAATCGTTGTTATTCATTTGTTGAACGTTTGTCTACACACCGTTCTACAAATGCTTGTGTTGTTGTTTTGAGGTCATGCAGCGTCATTCTCATCAATTCCTGTAAGATGCACGTTTCCTGAAAAATGAAAAGGCCCTATAGTCTGACGGACGCCTTGGCATTTCACCTGGATGGTTATCTGGCCTCCCAACGTGGAGACAAAAGGGGGCGATGAAACACTTGCACAGCGGAGATGTTGCCACAGTATTGTTCTTTAATCATAATGTTCCCTAAATTAAACGCAAAGTACAATGAACAGTACAAAATAAAACAATATATTTTTTTATATATATATACTGTATATATATACATACAATATAAAATGGTTCTGTTCAGAACATTTAAAAAGTACATAGATAGATCATGAAATAATTAATGAGGACTTTTGATATAAATTATCCATAAATTTAGTTTTCATTAAGTTCCTTAATGATCCCCAAGAAAAATAGCTTCTTATTTTTTGTTGTAAACGTGGTACTGGTTCAATCTCCGGTGTGGTTTGAGAGATTGTACCCGTCAAACTTGGCACCATGTTGTCAATGCAAGTAAGCAGCTTGTGAAGTGGACCACCACAGCAGTGCAGGGGTGAGGTTTACACACCCCCCATTCATCTCTGAGTTTCACCTATGTTATATTCCCATGGCTTTGGACAGTACACTCAGCGTTTGGAAACACAGGCTGATTTGCACCATGGAGATCAGAGAAGAATCTGTTCCAAATCTTATCCCAAAAAAAGTATTCTGGGGTCTGTAGGCTTATTGTGGCGTTCAGTTTGGCACTTTTAAAAACAAATTTTAAATTGTGACGCTCAGCCTTTGGCAAAACCAATCAAAGACTGTGTTCTGTCTCTTCGCGATTGGGAGATAACAGTGATGAAGTATCAAAGACTAAACTGCCATGGATTAAAGCAGCACCAGAATAAAAAAAATGGAAGTCACCCCCCCCCCCTCCTCCCCCAATCAAATGAATGAGAATGGACCAAGTAGCGATGAAAAACGTGTACTATCTTGTTTGGTGTTTTTCAATGTTGGATCTCCACAACATTGTGCAGGCTATCCTAGAGGGTTTACAGTAAATTGCAATATTATTGTATTATTGTCAGGGAACGTAATTGCACAATCATTCCATTTATTAGTTAGCAGGCCTTTAGTATTCAGAGGATATTAGTCGAGGGGGCGTTGGGATTCGGTTCTCTGTGACATTAGGGAGCCCCCGGTGACTGTTGTCATTAACTTGGAAATTACAAAAAAAATTATAATAATTTGAAAAATAAGTGGGCATGAGCATCCGCAATGACACTTTTGTTTTTGTAAATACAGTTAGTTTGTCTCTAGCTACAGTGGCCTGCTGCTTGTACTTGTACAGGCCTGCACTGAGCACCGGGCCCCGTGTTCAAGCGGTTGCGGCAAGCAACACAACTTGCTGGCAATCATCAAGTCAGGTACTAATGACACAATGAACCTACAACATATGCTAGAGATGCATTGGGTTTCATCCACTAAGCCAGGGGGGCAGAGTATACTTTACAGGTTACACGGAAGCAGCCCTCTCTTTTGGGAGTTATACAAACAAGGCATTGGGCGTAACACTGCAACGGACTGGAGATTAAGAAATATTACTTAAAAAAAACAAAAGATGAAAGAATGTATGGCACTAGAACAGTATGGCAAGCGACAACATGTCAGTAAAACACATCACAACAAGTGCATCAAAGCCCACCTATGAAGAAATACGAGCACAGGGAACACAAAAGAAACAGCAATTAAGAGAGATCTCGCGTACGCTGCTACCAAGATAAGATTGGGCTGTAGGATTGGATCATGAGCTCCCAGGCAGTTTTCATTAAGCCAACATAAAAAAGGTTAATGCGTCTAAGGGACGAATGAGTGCCTGGAATGACCAAGTCTGAAGGAACCCTTTTTCTTTTTCTATGCTGTAATCACTCTCACTATGTCCTCTCACTATTAATAAGACATGGCAAAAGAGGCGATTCATCACATGATGTCGCAGGGCTGCTCCCTGCCTTGCCTGTCCTCCATGCTGTTCTCGAGCATGCCTCCTTTAGGAAACAAACATGTCTATTAGATCGACCCCATGCGGCCTGTCAGATCAACTTGACGTAAGGGGGATCCGCCTATAGCGATGCTACAGTCGGCGCATCAGTGAGATAGCCATGCATCCTCCTGATGGTGGGGGAGGGGGGGGGGGGGCTTGTCGTAATGCAAGTTATGAAGGCACAAATGCAGCTGCTTATTTCCCGCATTGCCGAGGAGAGAGCTGGATCTCCACTCCTTTCCTTACTCGACTTATTTACTCAAACTCAAAAAGGCGTACAGGAGCCCAGAGAAACACTTATCAGGCCTCTGTCAGACTTTCGCCATTTTAGCCCTCCTGTGGTAAGTCGCCAAGTCGCTGTCTGAGTTCAGGCTAGTCCGTCTTAGGAGGAGGAGGAGGAGGAGGAGGAGGAGGAGACCACCGCGTATAGGGGAGGTGCGAGCTTGGCTCAAAGCCAGGAACAAATTAATTGGGCTTGCGGCAAAGTAATACACTATTCCCACACGTTCCCACACCTGGTTCATTTAAGATTTCCAATTCACCCCTTTACACCAAGGTTACAGGGGAAAGATAC